>RJWM01028191.1:0-25919 GCA_004363535.1 Dasyprocta punctata | reverse complement strand
TTCAATAACCTCAAGTGCTCATATGCATCTTATGATATGTTGCACTCTGGTAGCTGAGATGAAAAACAACCCAGTAAAAGCCATCGTTTAGCACAGCTTCTGCAGCAACCAGAGGGGCTGAGTTTCCCAGGCTTCCTTTTAATAACCAAGTCCACCGGAGCCCTTCATCCTCATCAGGGAGAAAGCCAGGGTGAGAGATATAAGGCCTTTTTGGTAAACAGAATAGATCGAAATTCTTAGTGAAAGGCTTTGTGCGCGTTCAGGTGTGAATGAAGCTGCAGTGAGGAGCGCTGTCAGGGCCACACAGCAGCCAGGCAGGAAGTTTCCTAAGAGGTTTGCGGAGCCCTGATTTCTAGGGCCCACCGTCCACACTGTAGACAGTAAACAGAATGACTTTTACCTTCCCACTTCCCTTTCATTTGTGATTTGTCCCCATTCTTGTAGTCTCAAAATTGCATACCTTTTCCTTAATGGCAATCTAAACAGATACTCTGTTTACTATTGTTTTTCTTTTCCAATTAGTTGTCAACTCTTCTCTGGGAAGGAATTTATGAATAATTATGTTACAGGGAGCTGAGTTAGCTAGAAATACTATAGGCAGTCGGACAGACTGACTCAAAGGAGTCAGTACAAACGTTCAGATACCTGGTGGCCTCTGAGGAGACGGGCACCTCCTGCTGTGGGCCAGATCTCAGCAAAAAAGGCAAAACACATGCAACCACACCCAAAGTATAAGCATCAGGGATTGATATTCTGAGAAGGTATGGATCACCTTCAGGAAGCCAAGAGTCACCATCCCAACTCCCTACAGGGAGAGTCACTGCTCTATACACCTGTCTGCTTGCTATGTGACTTGCTTCCCAATTTGTGCCCAACTTAGTCAATTCTACCTGAGCAATTAATTTTATTGATTGGCCACAGCTCTGTCCCACCCCATGCCCACCTTGTGAGTTCCCATGGTTTCCTCACCTTAGACCTGCCTCACTTTGCGGTTTTGCTCTATAAAAGTCCCTAGAAAAGACAAAATCTTTGGCAACCCGCTAGGGACTCCTTCTGCCAATCTTTCTCAAACAGCTTTCTTTCTCTCAGTAAATATCTTCTGCTCTTGACCTCCATTGTTCCTAAAATTCATTCTTCAGTTTTAGAGAACACGAACTCATACCGGACATCTACTAGGTTGGGAGTTTCATTCCCCTATATTAATTAGTCTATCAGTTATTAACTGAGTGCTGTCTAGTTCATTACATACCATAATACTCTATTTGCTTTTACATACAATTTCAGGTATGGCTCCTGCTTATACTTTCTGGATTTAAATAAGAGATTATTCATCCTACTAATCAGGAGCTCAGGTTTACAGTGGTAAAGGATAGAGTTTGAATGTTCATTCTGTCATTTATAAGTTGTGTTCTGAGTGAGTAACTTCACTCATCTAAACATAAAGTTATAGACAGCTAAGTTAGGTAGAAATAATACAGGCAGTTGGGCAGAACCAGGCCCTCAAAGGAACCAATGCAAAAGCAGGCTATACTGCAACTGTGTGGTAGACAAACTCATTACCTCAACCCAAAAGGTGAAATGGATACACCCAAATACTTCCCCTAAGACTAAACAAGAGGGATTAATATTCTAACTAGGTATTGATCACCTTGGGAAAGCCAGTAAGAGCCAGTGACCCATCCTCTGCCAAGAAAAGTCCCTGTATGTTTCATGCCCACTTGCTACTCACTTCCCCATTTGGTCTCCATTTAACCAATATTACCTGAGCAGTTAGATTCAGAATCTTATTGATTGGCCATAGTTTTGTCCCACCTCATGCCCACCTTGTAATTTCCCATTTTTTGCTATTTTGGACCAGCCTTACCTTGTGGTTTTGCTCTTATGGATATTTTATGAATAAAATCCCTAGAAAAGACAGGGTCCCCAGCAACCCACCTGGACATCTCTCTCTCTCTCTCTCTCTCTCTCTCTCTGTCTCTCTCTCTCTCTCTCTCTCTCTCTCTCTCTCTCTCTCTCTCTCAGATAGTAGCTTTCTGTCCCCAGTAAATGTATTCAGTTCTTAACCCCTATTGTCCCTGCAATTCATCATATGATTTTAGAGAACACAAACTCAGGTTAGACCTCTAGCAGGTTTGGAGTTTCTTTCCCCTATAATAATGGTAAGCACCTCAGGACATTCTTGCAATCTCTGAAAACATACTACTCCTATCTTTATTTCTTTGATGAAAGAAGTGATGTTTAGTAGACACTTAGTGATTGTGCACTCAGTCATGCATGTTCTCTGACAGAATCTCACACTCCTCTCATCCTAATACTGCTTTTACTTTGTCAGAAAAATGTAGTACTAATGTTTCATTGAATCTTTAGGGACAAGCTTTGACTTATATGTTGTAGCTATCTTAAAAGAATTTTTCAAGGAAGTAGAATTGTATATACTTCTACTCTTCATTCTTCAGACTCAGAATGAGTTGAAATACTAGAGTGAGGTGGCCTGGAGATTACAATTTGAAAAGTCAAGAGCAATACAAACATGTTAGATTTGATTGCATAAAAGTAAATTTCTTATGAATAAAATATCAATATTATAATTAGATGAGAAAGGGTATGCATTCCTTCTGAAATTGTTAGGTATGATGACAAGTCTTGAGAAAAATAAAAGGCACAGGGTTTTGCAGCCCAAAAATTTATAGTGGAGTACCAAGAAAGAGCTTTTTTAGTGGAATTCATTATATGCTTGTGTTGGATATATACTTAAAAATTCACAGAAAATGAAGAAATATGTATCACAAGTTTAAGAAGTCAAAGGAAGCTTCACATAAGGATGGATGAACCATGAATCCTAGAAAAAGAGATAAAGAGAAATATTCCTCACAAAGGGATTCCACGTGCAAATTCACTCTAATGTAAGTGTCTTCTATATTACATTGTCATCATTTATGTGACTAGACAGACACTATCTGAAGGTATTGAAAAAAAGAGGATGGAACATGACTTGCTCTTTTAACAAGTTAAAGTTAGATAAAATAATGAGGACTCTATGCGAATGCTATTTTCCTATTTTGGTATGGCTGAATATCATTTGATTTATTTTCCAACCAGCTACTTTCCATTTTCTTAATTTTTTCAAGGACCATCACTCACTGTCAGTTTATGAGACCCTCTTCTTACTTCCTAGTGTGGTCATGCGAGGAGACACGCCTGTCAAAGTAACCCTCTCTGGGCCCAGCTCATAGGTCAGCGATGAGACACCTGTGAGGCCAGCAGTAATTAGTTTCTGAGGATTTCAGTGAACCTGAATGTCTCTGAGTAGCTCTGTCTTCCACTGGGTCTCCTACACAAGACTAGAATTTTCAGTCTGTACTTACACTCAGCAGAATGAGCTCTGTCTTCAGAACTGAGCCACTCAGAAAATAATGCCATTGGGAGAGAAGGTGAGAGGTCACAAGAACTCAGAGCACGACTTGAGATTGCAGCAGTTCAGCTATCGTCATCAATACACTTAGCAAACTTGGAGAAAGTTTTGCTGTGTACCCATTGCACCCAGAAGAATTCTGACTGACAAGGCTAGGATATAAATTATAGTGGACAGTAGTAGGGACGTCTTGCTTCCTGTAAATAAGAGCTGCTGATGTTTTTACAATTCAGATAGATGGGGTGAAAACTCTCTGAACAAAACATCCTTTCAAAAGCACATTCACATCTAAATTACAAGATAGACGCTTATAAAATATGTATTCTCTTTATCCCTCTGAGGGTATAACTAAGTTTGCCTTTTAGTTTTATAAATTATGTATCTCAGCGAGTAGAGGTGTCTTGACCTGCAGTTATCTTCGAATGTTTCACTGTCTTGTGAGGCAACATGAGCAGAATTTCCTTCTCCTACTCCTCATCTAAAATTTGGCTACTCATAAATGAAAAAAAACAAATGGTTTCTGTTCTGTCCTGTTGAATCCAGTGAACAGTCGTTGCAGGAGTTCCGGTGCAGGGACTGGTGGTCGGGTACTAGTGCAGAGGATGTGCTTTTCGCACTGCTGCTGTAGCAAGTTCACCGGGCGGGAACACCGGGTAAACCGATGCATGACGTATGTGCATAAATAGGCGCAGAAGCGGAGCTGAAAATTGCGTGGCTGCCGGTACTGTTTCAGGGCAAGGCTTCTAAAGGAAGAGTCCACAATTCAGGATAAATTACAGGGATGTAACATTTCTACCTGGGGTATATTGATCTCCAGCTGCAGTATCAGACTGCCAAAAAATCACCTCGCCTTACATCGCTTTTCTTCAAATGATTATCATGCAACAGACATAAATGCAACCATTTTCCATTTTCTGAGTTGTCTAGAAAACACCGTGGAATGAAGAGAGGACCAAGGGCATAAAACATTCTCAGAGTCCCATGCTCTTAAATTTCTGGGCCATGCTGATCCATTGTGACGCCACTGAAGGACTCAGTGGCGAGGAAAGGGACCCCACACCCTTCTGTCCCAGGTTGTGCTCTCCGCAGCCAGCTCCTGTTCAGGGCATGACCAAATTCTGAGGGAAGGAAGATAAAGTTGACCAGAATAGGATAATTATTTTTGTTCTTCAAATTAGAAAACAATTGTTAAGTTGTTTTAAGTGATATAATGAGTCTTCTCTGATCTCACTGGATTTAAAGCTACCAAGTAGCAGAATGTCTTTGGAGACAGGTTTAAATCCAGAAATTTATGTTGTACTCTGTGATTAGTGACTCTTGACTGCACTCAGCATTCCTTTCTTCACTCCTCGAGCTTTTCTCTTAACTTACACGAGTGCCCAGTAGTGCTTTTTTTTTTTTAACATGTCCATCTAAAATATTTTTAAATGATGGTAATAAAATGACATTTTGTTTCCTAGGTATGACACCTGTTTTTTAACATATTGATCTTAGATTTGGACTTTTTTCATCAATGTTCATCTCACTTTCCATTTGATACATCTAGAAACAAATTGTTAATCATACTTATACATACTTTACAATTAAAAAATAAATCTGTCACTTTAAAATGCAAGTGTATACATCATTAAGAGGCAAAAAAAGGAATTTTTTGACATACCTTAAGATTTTATTGATCTTATAATAAAAGACGAAGCTTAGAAGTGGATCATTCACTTATTATTTGTTCTCAATTTCAGACTTGTAAAAATTAAAACTTTCTTTTAGGGCTACATTGAGGCCAGTGTAAGGTGAAAAATATTAGTATAAATTAGAGATATAGCTATTTATTTAAACTTAGAGATTAAATATTTATGCAAATTTGGGGGTATAAATAAATTAGATGTGTTGAGATTCATGTAACATTTATTTCTCTTCTCCCTGTGTGTGTGTGTGTGTGTGTGTGTGTGTGTGTGTGTGCGCGCTACAGAAGTTGGAACCCAGGGCCTTTTTATACACAGCAGACTCACTACCACACCGAGCTCTTTATCTTGGAGTGCGGGTGGGGGTGGAGGCATGAGGTAGGAACCTGGGGGTTGAACCCAAGGGGATTCCTTTATTTGTTTATGTATTTGTTTAAATAAAGACATGGTCTTGTTAAGTTGCCCAGACTGGACTCAAACTTGTGCTCCTCCCGCAAGTTTGATAGCTTTTTAATTTAGGCATATAATCATGTACATAAGTTTAAGATGTAAATTCGTATGTAGGTTTAGAGTTGTAAGCACGTATATATGCTAGGTGTAGATAACTATATTAAATAGGGTGAAAACATTTCAATTGAAAACATAGGTATCTGTATAACCTTAGGGACTTTGATAACTATATAAATTAGGGATGCAAACTTTATATATTGAAGCGTAAGTATCAATGAAATTTAGAGGTGCTGATATAATACAATATATATAGAGAGAGTATAGTTATTTAATTTAAAGTATAGACATATATATTTTGCTTTTTTCCTATAAATTGTGAATCACATCTCTGAACACCATGTGAAAGCATGTAATAGTCATTTTTGCTTCTGTGCTCTGAGTACACCGTACTAGGTGCTCAGATAAATGAGGAAGAATTTCATACGCATCATATATGTTTGATCTTTTTTTTAATTTATCAAGTTTATATCATTGCTGCACAAATCCAATACTTCAAAAGATATAGTCTTTCATTATGGACTTTTAATTATAGAAATCTGAGCTCAAGTCTTTATTTGGCCCATAAAGTATGTGACATACATTGCTATTTAAGACAATAAAAATAATTGGTTAATTGTAGAAATGAAACAAAACAGCAGATGCGATAATTCAGAGGATTTTACTTATGCATTTATCCAACAGATCTTTAAATTGATGGGCAGAAACAATTTAGATACTGTGATCCTCTGAGTTTCTTTTGCAATATGTATACACACACACACACACACACACACACACACACAAAACATAATATAGTTAACACAGTTAACAAAACATGGTTTCGAAAAGGAGAAGTTAGTTCTTAGAGAACCATAAGACAACATGATCAAAGCTGTAGAACCAAAGTCACTTGTATCACGTGTTCAGGTGGTGTCCCTGTATCTTGCCTTCCAGTACCACAACAACAGGAGGCGATATTGAGCTAGACGTTGGGCAGGCTGACTTGAGGGATTCTGAAAGGTTGTAACTATGACACTGCTAATTGTCACCAGTATTAAATGCTTTGTCTTTAAATCCAGCAGCTTATTTCTTCTTTGCTATGATGAGATAGTGAATATTAATTTATCCATTTTGCAAATGTGAGACTAAAAGTCACAGATTAAGTCAACAGTTTTCGCTCACACCTCTAACCTGAGGAAAGGCAGATAGGTAAAGCCAGCAGGGCTACCCCCAATTCCTAAATTTATGTATAGTATTTCAAAATCTGAGGAGCAATCATCTTGCCCCTGTGAAATCTGCTTGACTACATTATGGGCCCCACTGCTCATTTTGGGACGAATACCCCTTTTTCGTGTCCACCTTTACTCAGACGTTCTAACACACGGTTAACTTTCCACAGACCCGCCTTCACCAAGGATGTTTCTTACTGTTCATAAGACATGACTTGCAGCGTTCCTGAAGACGTGCAACAGACCTGTACGCCCAAACACAGCTCTGCGGCTTAGAAAGCAACCACTTGCTTCTTGATGGTTCTGAGGTTTGCCCAGGTGATGAGGCACTAGTTGACTGCTGCCCAACGCTCAAGCCACATCCCTCCTACAGCAGTTCCTAAAGCTGTGTCTGGGTGAACAGACGTGATGGAATGGATCAGCAAGGTGTGCTGTGTGAAGAACAGCCCAAGTGTGAGTAATACTGTACGTGTAATTTTCTCAGAGAAGAATCAAATACATTTGTGACCAAAATGGTCTACAGAGTATTTCATTAGTCTTCAAATCAGATTGTACCCCATCACCTCCCTTTCACTTCCAAATAAATTTTGGCCTCAGTATTCTCTTATTTTTATAATAGAGTTATAATGTTTGCTTTGTAATGTTTATAATGTTTGCCATTTCCCTTCTTCCACAGGACTTTAGCACACTGTTTGATTAAGAGTTTTGAAAGGCAAATGTTACATGTGATTTTCTTGTGAAAATCTGGGCTATTTTATGATTTCCTACAAGTCGAAATTAACATTAGCAAAACATCTGCATGTGTTTTTCCTAATGAGTTTGTTCTCATTGTCCAGGAACTATGGTGCGCCCTGGGCTGACTGTCTTTAGTCAGCTGAGTCAAGTCACTTGTGTTTGCTCAGAACACCTGGACGCCCCTTGTCTCCAGCGCCAACAATTCTTGTCAGTGATGTAGCACTCAACTCAAGGGGAATGGTTTCGATCAACTCTGCAGATGTCTGGATTGTGGGTCGAGGGATCTGGATCTCAGAGGACTTTGCTTAGTTTTCCTAGGACCTGTATTCATTCAGTGTAAACTGCAAGAGCCATAGTGAGTTCACAAAACCTTTTTGCAAGATTTCTCCATCAGTTGACACACAAATATGTCAAGCCCTACTTGGGCTTTACCCATCATCCCCAGAACTCTGGTCGTTCTTCCAGGATATGCTCTACATCCTTCACATTCAAACTGAAGTAACGCCCGAATAATCTCGCTCTAGTGTGTGGTCTGCACTTGTACCCTGTTGCTAATGCTTTGCCAATTGCCTGACTCAGCACTGGGAATAGTTCATGACACCCACTGACAATATTGTCTAGCTCTCCATAGTAACTAGAAGTGCCTTGAGGGAAAGAGCTCTATCATATGCTTCATTTGAGAAGCAGCATCTGGAATAATTCTTAGCAAAATGCAGGCAGTTAATGAAAGTTTCATGAATGATTGAAATTATATAAAGCACAACTATCATCATGCTGGCTATGCTAAAAAGGAAACATCAAAATGCAAGCATGCAAAGCTTCATAGGGCAGAGCCAATGCTTTTCCTAAAACAAATCCAAACTAATTTATATTCATCCACTTTTTAATTATAGTGTTTATACCCACATGCGTGCACTCATGTAGTATATATATATATATATATATATATATGTATATATATATATTTTGTGTGTGTGTGTGTGTGTGTGTGTGGCACTGGGAATCGAACTCAAAACCTCGCACCTTCAGACAGGCACTTAAGCCACTGAGCCAAAC
Source organism: Dasyprocta punctata (assembly GCA_004363535.1). NCBI lineage: Eukaryota > Metazoa > Chordata > Mammalia > Rodentia > Dasyproctidae > Dasyprocta > Dasyprocta punctata. Next base: position 17,316 of record RJWM01028191.1, on the reverse strand, counting down.
TCCCAGCCCTGGTTTTTCAAGGCAGGGTCACACTATGTAGCTCAGGCCGCCCTTGCACTCATGTTGTAGCCTAAGCCGGCCTCAAACTCACAACGCTCCTCCTACCTCAGCCTCCTGAGCGCTGGGATTAAAGGCGTGCGCCACCATGCCTGGCTGTATGTTTCATTTTTATCTGTGGTTTTGCTTTTTACAGTTTCAGTTGTTTCTCTTCAGATTGAATGAATCTTTCACTTTTTACAGTTTCAGTTGTTTGCAGTCAAACATGGTGCAAAAACATTAAGTAGACAATTCTAGAAACAAAATAGCCTCAATTTTAAAATCACATGCTGTTCTGAGTTCAGTGAAATCCGCCACCTTGCTCTATTCTATCCTGTGCATGAATCATCCTTTGTCCAGTGTATCCGTGCTCTATATGCTACCCACTCACTAGCCACTTATCTGCTATCTTGCTTATCAAATAATGCTTGGCTTCAAATAACACTTAAGCAGTACCCTAAGAATTGATCACAAGGCACATGTCATCTACTTGACATTATTTCCTCATGTAGCATTGTATCACCTCATGTCATGACAAAAAAGAGTAAGTACAGTATATAACAAGGTATTTAGAGAGAGGCAGAAAAGGACCCACATTTACTTAACTTGGAGTATATGATCATAATTCTTCTATTTTAAATTGTTGTTTCTGCTGTGGTTAATTTATAAATCAGACCGCACCGCAGGCCTGTGTGCGTAGCATGGCATATTCAGGTTTGGAGGCTACTGCACTTTCAGACATCATTGACGGTCTTGCAATACGCGCCGCCCCACTGATAAGATGGGACTACTCCTTAGTCCTTGGCAGCATGTGTGTGTGGATATGTGTGGGTGCGCGTGTTTCTGGTACCCTAATTAGTTATAACAAAAGCATAGTTCCCAAGCAGGTCGGATTACGTACACGAGCAGAATGACAGGTGAACGCCCGCAGTCTGCCCTGCTTCCCGTGCAGACCGCCACCGGGACGCGGCCCGCCGCGGCTCAGCGCTGCTGCTGTTCCGGGGAAGCATGGGACATGCGCAGTTTGAAACGGGACAGTTTCTCGCCTTGTTCAGGTGGACTTTTTCTTGCTGAAGTGTGTTCTTCATTGCTGTGCACTTTCGACTCTTTGTCAGAGTTCTGGAAAAGCTAATTCTGACCTTTGGTAAGCTTTCTGAGGTCTCTGCGGGAGCACTGGCCTTGGAGCTTCCCCCTATCTATCTTGCTGACCTCACTCCAGACAACATAGTTATTACTTGCAAGGTACAGGACCACCGCAGTACACAGAGGCCTCCTTTCTCCGCTCCTATCATTACTCGGTCTCAGCATTCACAGTTTACGTTCCATTGCTTAAAACCCGAGACCCACTGGGGGCATCTTTCACGTAGGCACTCACATCCATATTTGAAATACACACAGTCCATAAATGCCGTGTTGTAATATTTCAGATAATTATGGAAAAGTCAGTCAGTGAGGAGATATGACGACTCTGTAAACCATGCTGACTCATCTCAATCGCCAGAGTCAATTGAACGAATGCGGGTTGTAATCTGTAAAGAATACCTGTTGGTAATAAAACTCTGCTAATCTCTGGAAGCATAAAACAAAAATATTATAATATCACATCGCGATGGACAAATCCTGAATGTATAAATATAATCTGATTTGCATGTTTACCCACATGAGAAAATGTGATATTGGAATTATTCAGTGTGTGACTACACAGGTAGGACAGTTATCTATTTCTTTAAAGTTGTCCCAAACAATGCCTCGTCCAAGGGATTGCCTATTTCTACCTCCTTTCACTATTCTTTTAAAAGATGTCATGAAGAAATTTCCAAATTGAAATTCACTGCTCCCCACTTTGCTTTCCATCTCAACGGGCTGGGATTATGCTGTTTTGTGTTTGTTCTGTTTTGTTGAACCAGGGACTCACTATGTGGCTCAGGTGACTGCACACTCACGAGGGAACCCAGGCTGGCCTTGAACTTGCAGCAATCCTGCTGCATCTGCCTCATGAATGCTGTGATTACAGGCACACGCCACCTTGCCTGGCACAAGGCCAGGTTTATTTCTATCTTGCTCATTCTTATTATCATTGGATTTAGGCGGAGGTAAAAGGAAGACAGTTAGGGACCATTTATTGAATGAATAGATGGATGGATGGATGGATGAATGGATGAATAAATATAGGAAAAATATCTCCAGAGAGCTAAATTAGTAACAAACTTTTGCACACACATATTGATGAGAGATACATTAGAACAGAAAAAAGTGCCCCTCTAAAATCAAGGAAGCACGCAACAACCTACTTCAACCAATGCCTTGGCAGAAGTAGGCAAAAGTGGGTGATTCACAGAAAAGAGTTGAGCAACATCCTCCAAAGTTAGGGGGAAACTTCCTATCAAAAAGCCTCACGTAAGGAGTGGGGCGGTGCAGGAGAACAGCAAAGGGCAAGGAGACCTGAGGCAACTTTCCGGGACATCTCAGTGCTTTGGTCACTGGAGACCTCACACGAAGCAGAAGAGGAAACTTCCAAGCATTGTGAGCCCTTTAAAGACACTGCCTTATGCCTTTCAAAATTTAGTAGGAGAAATAAAGTTGGAAGAGGATATCTGAGGTACAGAAATTATAAATGATACATATTACATGTAATATATATGCATATACATATATAAAATGTAACAATTATATGCACACGTAATGGATGTTAGCCAAAGTACAAATTACAGAGAGAAATCATAATTATTCTGTGATGAAAAGAGGAAATAATCATTGGATGAAGGCCCAGAAATGTTTCAGGTGTTGAAGTGTTAGGAAGATCTCTAAAATAATTGTGAGAAAAAGATAAAATAAAAATAGATAATAAGGATTATAAGTAACCTAATGGAATGCTGGAAATAAAATAAAAGAGGAAAAAGAAGTGATCCATTGTTACTAGCAAATTGAGCAAAGCAGAGGGAGATGAGCATCACAGCAGATAAAAAATGGTAATATCCGAACCCAAACAAACAAAATGAACGGTGGGGATAATGGAATGGAAAATATGAAACCTGTGATTTAATAATAAGCAGGATAAATAAGCATATAATTGGAATCTCAAAAAGGGGTAAGAGAAACAAAAGGGCCAAATTAAATTCAAAGAGTCTGTGGTGAAGAACTTCCCAAAAGTAATGGCAAGAAACCCATTCACAAACTGAAGCATCTCTACAAACATTCAAAGGATAGATATGAAAGACAAATGTATGTAACTACATCTAATAAAAATTCTTCACACCAAAGGTAAACAGCAGATATTAAAAATCCCTGTGGAAAAACAGGTGTTGACCCTTAAAGTATGTTTTAGAACCTATCTTCTTTTGCAGTAAATTTGCAAATATCGTAAATTTAGAAATTTGTGTTTTATTTTACATTTTCTTCTTTATATTTCAGGCAAAATTTACTTCAAAAATGTATTAGATACAAGGCATTTTATACTTTAATGGTTATTTCCAGCCATCTGTTTTTGCACTCATGTATACGCATGCCCATGAATGTTTTTTGTACGACTATTTTCTTAAGAAATGGGGAATTCAATATTATCTAGTTGTTTCTCCATTCCCCAATATGGCCATGTACATAATATGGATTTCATATATAATTAATTCAGTGTAAGTAATTTTATTGAGTGGTGTTTTCATTTATTTGACTTTTGAAACAGGGTCTTTGTGTATTCTTGGTTGGCCTCAAACTTGCTGAGCAACCCAAACTGGCCTCGAATTTGTGATCCTTCTGCCCAGCCTCTGCAGTCCTGAGATTACAGGCTACGCCATCACACCTGGGTTTATGTGGCTTTGCAAGAGTCAAAAATTCCACTTTTTCTACCTTTTTTGTAAAATAAGTATAGATCAGGAGAATTTCATGCAGTGAAAATTTGTAAGAAGCAGTGAAAATTAGTATGTTTGAAAGTTTTGAATAAATAGAAGAAGCAGTCTCTTCCTAGGATTGAACACACAAAGAAGCGAGCAATTCAGTCATATTTTTTGCTAACATGTAGGAAGACACGCTCTCAGACACTTCTGTTTGCAATGATTTCCCTTTTACACAGTCTTTATCTGTTGAATGAGAATTAGTTATCTTCATGGATTTTAATTTGATTCTAAATTGAATGAAAGGTCCAAATACCATAGAATCTAGCTATTAGAATGTCACTTTAAGTATACCAAGAACCTGTAAAGTATCAAAGGTATCATCAGAAAATAATCCAGTGGTCTAGAGAATTAGGTGCTTCACACAAGTGTCATTGGATAGCCAATGTGATTCATTATGTCAGTGTTATGGATTAAAAACTGGTGGTCAACTTAGCACCAACTGAATTAATTCAGCTGGTGTTGAGTGAAGATGGCCCACCTGAAGAAAGTTACCAGCATAAACAGATGTGGAGAAAAAGAGCGAGGCATTCTGGGTTCTTTCAAGAGTTGCTGTTCGACCCGCTGGTTCTCCCGGAAGTGTGTGTCACGCTGGCTTCCCCAATACGGATTCAGCCATTGTCATCTGAGGAGCTCGGGACCTCATCAGTGAGAGTGGCTGTGGTTCACATTGCGGGATCACACTGTGCATCGCTTCCTGGCTCCGGAGGGGAGGCTGTGTGCTGGAGAAGCTGATCATGCTGGGCTTCCTGACCTGTGCTATACTGTTCCCATCGTCGGAGAAGCGCGGGACCTTGTTGCCGCTGAGGATGGCTGTGGTGCTCTTCAGGGCAGCCCCGCTTCTTTTGAGCTTGACTTCTCGGCTCCCATGTAGAACCCTCAACCCACTGCACAGCTCCTTCACCCTTCTGGCATAAACTTTCTAGTTCCACCGCTGACCTTTGTCCTTCCCGGCACAGAACCGTAAATAGGCTGGCCTGAGTCCTTATTGTAGAATCTTAGATTTCCAGTTGGATTTGTGGGAGGCACTGTCATGCATTTGGGTCTTTAGTTGGACTCTTGCACGACATTGCTGTGGGATCCAGGCCCTCAGCTAAATATCCTGGGTCTTAGTGTTGTGGACAGATTTTCCTGCACTTTCTTGTGTTTAACTTTGGGTGACTGTTATAAACAGTATTACTAACTCTGTGTCCTGTATGCAGTTGTTCTCCCTGTAACCCCTGACTACAACAGTCAGCAAAATAAAAACCAAAAGAAAAACAATAAAAGCAAAAGAAACCACGGTACTTTCTGGCATTTTGCAACTAGCAATATCATCACTTTCTTTACCTTCTCAGACACACATACCTAATCATGTTAATAAATTAATCAATTCTCAATCCATTACTTCCAAAAGAAATTCCTTAACATTTATTCATTATTTTGACTGATTTTATTATACCTCTTTGTTACACTTTGTGGCAATTGTGTGTTTATAAGCACAGCCTTTCTGGCAAAAGCATATTTCTGGGATTATTAAAAATAAGAATATGTATCTTTAATTTATTTGGTTCAAGTTTTAAAAATAAATTTCAGTTTCACAAATCAATACCAACTCCATATAAAAATTCCAATATTAAAGCAGTTAAAATAAACCAAAATACTGAAAATGAACAATTTGAACATTTATTAAAATAAGATTATTGATGAACTTATTTGTATATCAAATTAGAGTCACATGCTGCAGCTTTTACCACCTGACAGAACTTAAAATTCCACCAGACTGCTGTGACCTTTACCTGACTACTGACATTCACTTGGGGAATGGTAAGTGGTTATTTGCCTACTATCACTTGTATTAATGACATTCTAATGCATTTATTGATTATCAACATTTTAAAATAAACCATTTCATTGAAATATAGCATTCTCAGAGCAGTGAAAATCATGCTTATCCGGACCTATGAATTGTCACAACCTAAACGCACACATGGAATCACCGCCTGCAGGGTGACCTCTCCGCCAAAGACCCTCTGAGCTTTTCCAGTCACTCTGACACCCTGCCGTCTCACTGTTCACCGCTATCCTCTCTTCTCACACGGAGGGTTAATTTGATATATTGTTGAAGTCAATATAAAATAAATTTTACATCTTTATCATAGATGAATAGTTGTGGTGTCATTTTAAGAAATGTTTGTGAAGTATGAAAAAAACATCAGGATTGTTTTCTAAAGCCAGGAATATCTGTCTGTGTAACTTTAATCCCATTTGCCCATCTGGTTGGTCCAGATGGAATTTGTTGCTCTTATGCCACCATCTGTGTCAGAAATTGACTGGTATTACTTAGACTAATAATTAGATGAAGATATATAAGAGGCTTTTGAAAACTCACCTTGTGGATATGATCGTTTTTGGGGGAATCAGCTTTGATTTGTGACCTAATTAAGTAAAGCACAGACTCTCCATTGAACCTGAGTAATTACTTATGAGAAATGTAATGGAGAGAGAAATAGTCCTGTGACTCCTGGAAAAGAGAGAGGAAACTTAAGAGGTCGTTCTGACCACAGGTGGATCTATTCCCCCCAAAAGAACAAAACAGGATATAAAATTAGCTGGAAAGAAAGTTGCTTTTTAATCTAAAGGGTGATTGGTTCCTAAATTAGTCATGGCAGGTAAGGCCACTGTCACTAACAGACTCAGACTGGGTAATGCTTGAGGTAGGTGGATGAGGATATTAATTTGGATGCATTTTTAAGCAGCATCAGCAAGTTGCCTGTCACTTTAATTCCTGTCTGTGGACATAACAAATGCCGCATGTTGGTCTTCCTAGGAACGGCTCAGCAACATCGCCATGGCTCTGGGCGTTCCCTTCTCTCTGCTTGGCCTTCCAAAGCCTGCCTGCTTTATGTGTCTACTGCACTTCCTCATATCCTTAAGTGGCTCCTTCCACCTTGTTTAGAATCTCGTCATAACACTTTCGCTCAAAGGAAAGCCACTGCAGGTGCCTTTTGTGAAGGACCAAACTTCTTTCCTAGACTGAGTCGGTTGGCTGCCATATTTCACAATCGATTTGCTTGAGAACTTTTAAACCTATCATTAGCACTGATATGATTGAGCTTGGACAGCCATGATTATTCTCAGAGCTGAGCACAATCACATCAAACTGAAGAAATTCACACCACAGCTTTACGAAACAAGCAAAGGAATCTCTTACAATTACACGACACTTATCCAAACTCTATTTTATTTTTCTTTTTACAGAGTTCTTCCACATTCTGCCACATGGCACACTGTCTTCTACAACATTCTTAGCTGAAATTTGCTTGGCTTTTCCAGGTCATGAACTGTGACCCTCTACAGGGAATCATACACACACTCACACACACACACACACACACACACACACACACAAGCACATGCACACACACATACACACACACGCACGTACATGCACACACACGCACAGACGGTACAACAATAGCTTGGTGTTCATTCCTGTGTCCCCAGACACAACTATGTCATCTATTCCTGGGGTCCAATATGGCCTCTGAATCACAGTAATAGACTGTTAGCATTTCTTTCATGTTTCTTAGAATGGATCTAACTGCCTCTTACTTTAGTATTAATTTTCAAAAGTCACAAATTCAGCTTCCAACAAGGAAGTTTGCATGAAGCAGAACCATTAAGACACATGTTGGACCTTAGGTGATAACAAACTTTAAGACATTTTCATGAATTTTTGACTTTTTGGAAAAAAAACTTCTTTCCAGGGACCAGTATATATGGTAAAGAAAATCCTACAAATTGGAAAAAAGTGAATAGAAAGGCCCCTGTAAGTTTCCGCCACAATGTAAAGGTATTAAATCTTGTCTTTGTTAATTAAATTATCAAAGGCTACTGGGATATATGAAGAAATGTTTGTTACTGCAGCTTACTTTTCAGACAGTCTTGTGTGAAATAGATCAACTCATTGTTTTGAAACCTCATGAAAAATGAGAGCTAAGTAATTTCTAGCCAGAACACCAGCTCTTCTGTTACTAAGGTATGACTAGGGGCTATCTCGTTCATTCTTTCACTCATTCACTATAACCCACGAAAGGCTTGATGAATGTGAATACTCCAGGGCAACAATATATGATTTGGACCACTGCACACTTTCAGTCTCTTCTTATTTCAAATGTCCTTTCATTTACTTTAATTGCTTTGAAGAGAAAGTTTCAATTAGACACTAATGATTTTAACAAGCCTTCTCAACACGTTCAATCTTTTATAGAATGTGTATCAGCAAAAAGCCAGCCAAGAATTTGGTAGAGATGAGGTGAGAGGTAAAAGTTGGTGTTAGAGTAAAACTAGGAAGCAAATTTTTAAAATACTTCATAAATTGTTGCAGTGATCTTTATGGAATTCTGTACGAATAATAAGTGATGTACAGAAATTACAGACTTTAAGAGTTTGATATCTGAGAATTTATGTCTTTGATTTTTATTCATTTTATACACCAATAAGTCAAAGTTCAGAGTGTTAGAAAATATAAAAGATGACTCATACATTTCTGGTAGAACAATGTCTAGAACCTGAAAGGCATTGTCCACCTATCTTTCTATAATACTAGACCAAATGTGAATCAGAAAAATTGGTGAAACACTAAAGAGATTTGATATTGTCCCTTGTTTGGACATCCTGCAATCCTTGCAGAAATCATAACTTTTTCATACAGCTTTTTCATTGTCTTTCCTGGGGCAGCCAGTCCACTCATATAAAACAGTAGCACTCATTAGAAAATAGCACTAGTTTCTTATTTAATCACCTGACTGCTGAACTAAGTCACACCAATAAATCATTCCTACACACAATCACCACATTTCTCCCTTTTTACTACTTCTCTGAAAAATTCAAATGCATTGTTATTTCACAATATCCACATTATATTTGCAATCTCACAAATTCTAGTTTCTCATAATAGATTCACAGTTGTTTATTTCCTCTTCATATTTTTATCTTTACCTGATCCATTACCTAAGGCGAAAGCATCTCACCTGTTTTTTCTCCTAACTGTGGCAAGGAATAATAGCATTGATTATCCCCATGTGATTACTCTCTCCTTCAGGGCCATGGAAATAGTACACTCCCCTTTCCTCTTGCAGTTAAGTGTAACTGTATAAGTCCATGCAAATCCAGGTTATGAAGAACACATGCGCACGGCCAGCACCATTTCTACACTCAGGAGTTCCATAGAAAGTGTGAAGCCTTCCTGCGCTCTTTTTCTCTGCTATCATCTGAGAAGACCTCGGGGATCGTGGAGGCCTCGTGCGTCCTGGAGTGGGTTCCAGATGGGAATTTATAGATCTGTGTGAAGGAATAGGCTTTACCTTGACTCCTACTTGTGGTGGATTTGCAATGGACGCCTGATTTCTGGGCTAAGATGAATTCTAGTGATGTGCATGCTGAATACTTGACATTACCTTTGGAGAGCAGAGTAACACACAGGATCAGACGTTTGCAATAAATTAACCTGAATCCAGCTCACTCAGGACCAGTTTACTTACTGAATTACTGCCATAATATTCAAGTTTCTCATGAAAAGATAAATTAATAGTCATGAATGAAGACATACACATGCACACGCGCACACACACACACACACACCATATTGTTTAATTACGATCACGTTTATGGGGAATGAAATACAATCCTGTGGAATTCTGATCTGAAATCAGCTGAGGGAAGACAACTATCTAAAAAGCAATAAATAAAAGAATCTGAACCTTGAAAGAGCTATAGCATTTCTGCCTTTTTTTTTTGATTTTCAAAGAAGTAACATCATTACTAAAATAAATGAATAAATAAATACGAAGGATAAAGCAGAAAATGTGCATGGTTTCATAAAACTTGGCTTTCAGTAAAACTCATCATTAAAGATGAAGGCTCTGCACTCCAGCTGGGGCTCCGCCTGTGCAAGGAGACACATGGAAATATCCATTGTCAGGGGTTTGATATGTCACAGATGCAAAGCTTCTGAGTATAAAGTTCTATTCTTGGTTGTCAGATACCTGTTTGTAGAAACTGACACAGTGTTATGCAGCTTTCTTACACGAAGAACTTAGGGGCTGACACACAGAAAGGGACAGCAGCCCCCACTGTGGTAAGCTTCAGCCCATGCAATGTAGCCATTCTCCAGCATAAAGGTCTTAGTCTGTGGGATTATCTTTGTATTCACAGAGGTAGTTACACAGATGACAGTTGCACAAACAATGGAGACAATCATAAATACTTCATGCCTGACCTAATGCCGCATTTTATTTGTCTATCCTCACTGCCTGGTGTTCATCTTTATCAAGTCCATTTGTTTGGAATTTATCTCCAACATTAGCAAAAGAAATATCTGGCTTGGGCAATCATGAGGTTCTCAGAAGACTTGTATACTATCACAAACCGATATAGCCTTGCCTGTTCTCTCCTGCAGAGAAGTTAAGATGCAATATCGAGTTTAAAAAGGATTATCTGAATTAGATGATCAGACCTCTCTGTTATATTAAATTGCAATGTGTGTGAGTTTCTCTGATAGTTCTAATTTGCAACTGCAGTATTTGTCATCTGACTACTCCTATTGTGTTCCAATAAATAGTGACTGTGCTTCCAGTTTAAGCTTGTCCTGGTGAGCAAAGTGGTTTTCAAAATTCATGGTAGATATGAGAGAGCTATGTATAGAAGCTGAGAAAAAATGAAAATGGTCATCAAATAAAAAGAAAGCATGTCACAGATTATCCCAGCAATAAGTAAATTAAAAAATGTTGTTTTTATACATGAACCCCCGTCACAAATAGCTCTCACCAAAACATTACAAAGTTTGAAAAAAAAAAAAGAAATCCAAAGTTCAGAGATTTCAAATCAAATTATATTTAACTGACCAACAATTTCTAAATCATTATTAGCATGCAGTTATAACTTATTATTGAATTTTATACCACTCCAAGAGCACTATAATCACTGGGGTTATACTGTAACAGGAAGAGGTAATGAAAATAAATATCTGCCTATTTAAAATCAGAACCCTCAAGGTCATGTAGATTTACAAATATTTTATTGTTTATGTTTTCAAGACTATCAGAAGAAGCAATAAGAACAAAGGAGCTGGGAAGAAGTGTAGTGAATAACAGACCAGAGCTCACTTTTGTACAGGTTCTCAGCTTCATTTAAAAGGGGCAGGCAATGAGTGCCAAGAAAGACTGCGCTGATTCTGTTCGGGCACCTTCTCTTAAGAGAATAGTTCTTGATTCTTTAAAGGGCTGTATACTACCAAGAATGAGATACACTATCGTATATTTTACCATTTAACACACAAAAAATCTGTGGGCTTCGTGACATGGATTTACTGCTGCTAGCATCTCTTATGGTCTACAATATGACACAAATTTACTTTTCTAATGCAACCTGAGTAAATAAATGTCTGGTGGGAAATATTTTTTCTGATGGGCATCTCAATGAAAAATTTTATTTCTAAGGTGGGAAGAACTAAAACTGGTCAAAGAAATATGGCTATAATAAAACATATATTCCAGGGAAAGAGAGAAGATAGCAGGTGCTGGAGGAACATGCGGAATGGCATAAATTATGTTTGTAAATAAAGAACATGAGAAGAGTCTTAATAGATTTGTTTATTTGGAAACTATAAATGCCAAGAAGTTTTTTTCGGGCACCTCTATATTTTTGTTTGAGGACAGAAATATTAGCAGTAGTAGGGTGAGTCTCAGAGGCAAGGAAAATGTACATAAATGAGCCTGTGAACTGTATAAAAGCACATAAACTTCACAGTAAAAATATAAGGAGTATGTACCCTGAGAGGAAAAATGATAAATTTAACTTCTGTCTTTGGTTTCAAATTGATAGGATAGGGGGAGTGGAAATACCACAGCAAAAACAAAGTCTCTACCAGATGAGTGCCTAGCCCTTAATTCAGATTCCCTAGAAACTGAGGCCTTGGCCTTGCTACTCACTGTGCGGCAGGAATGTAGGATCAAGTCCCACACTGCACAGTAGGTTGTGGTCCTGGTACTACCACGACAAATTTCACAGGCAAAAGAAACTTTGAGGTTACAAAAGCAACACCCTTGAACGGACAAAGAAACTGAGAAAACACTCTGGGGACTTCATAAAACAAGGAAGGACAATAACAGGTGTCCTTCTGAATGACCAAGTTCCAATTAGTGTCAGCTGAGCCGCTGGACCGTGCTCCATCCCGATACCCAGCAACTCTCTGCAGAAACATCAGACACATAATTCCAACTGGTTCCACAGGACAAGGCTGACAAGGGCACCGCGTGACAGTAGCACAATCTGGCAGTGTGATGATGGTGGAGACGCAGATTGCTATTAGTAATCAATATTTCACATCTCAACAGAACTTTCAGTATTCAAGAAACATTCAGAATTTTTATTTTTATTTAATTCACAACAGTTTAATTTAGAAACTAGAGAGTAGTCACCAGACAAATTATCCTAATTTGTTTAAGCAAAACTAAGTGAAGATTAGAAAAATGTCTTTGACAAATGAGGTTTTTATGTCCTGTTAAAATGGTTTTCATTTGCAGTCAAGATAAACAAGATTTATCAATTTGAATAAATAAATGAATGCTTTTCTCCTTTCTCTTTTTTCCTTGACATTTTTTCCCCCAGAAGATCCTGAAAAACATGAAGGCCATTTATGTGGCCCCCAAGGGGTTTCGCCCATTACTGATCTTTTTATTAATAGCTTTGTGAATTTGATTGGTGTTTGCTTTAAATTTGTCTGTTTGAATGTTGTGCAGCAAAGCTAGTGAGACAAAGGTAAGGGTGCAAAAGCCGTGCTGGTGAATGATAGAGGCACAGGAAGCACAGCTGGATAGAAAAGACCTGCACAGTGCTAAGCTGACCTGATATTTGGGGAACAAAGGAAGGTAGTGAAAGAATTTGATGGGCGGCCCTAAATGTGCAAGAGTCCCAGCAAGGGCAGAGGTGGCCAGGCACTACTAACTCTCCACAGTCCTTGTGCAGGGCCTGCCAGGTCAGGTGTCCTCAGACTCAGTGCTGCAGGGGTCCTTGGGGGGCAAAGGCAGGTGCTTCCATAGTGGAGTTCTGAACACAGGACCCATGAGCCTCACTCTCTACCCTCATTGCTATGTGCATCCAGGCATCTAAACGAGTTTTAGGAGCAGATTTCTCAGTGTCTCAGCAGGTTTGCTGTTTTTGATTGACACTCTGAAGAAAAAGATTAGCATGATGAATGGAATTTCCAGGTTGTCTAATAGTCACCCACTTCCTTCCCCACAAGCCATTTTAGGTTCCCCTTGCCCTCACACGTTGCCACTGCTGGTCAGGGAAGCTTACCTGTTGGTGTTACACACACTTCATTTCAGGGGAGTCTATGTCCCCTAACTATGTCCTTCTCAAGTGACGCTAGCAGCAACTGTTCAGTTCACATCAGGGCAGCAGAATAGGGAAAGCCACTCAAAGGGGCAGCTGCATTCCACACATGCTCCCACCACGCCCAGCCGGCAGCACTGGCTTTATTTCCTGCAGACAATCAGCAATCAGGGTGAGTTAGGCTGTCACGGTGGTGGCTCCTCTTCCTGCCTGCTGGTGTTTGAACACAAGGAACTCAAAAGTGTGTGGCTGCTGCCCCTGGCCCATCAATTGCCTTTCTTGGTATGCATTTGAACTCCCTTTGAAGACGAGGGCTCTCACTCTGTGGAGTCCAGAGACGCAGCAATTGGAAGCCACGTTTCCTCAGGCAGTCACTGGGTGTGATAGGAAGCAGTGCTTCTAACACCTGAATCCTAGACGTGTGCCTTCATCCTACCGGAAAGCCGTGTCCTAAAAAGTCTCAGATTCACATCCCACACAATCTCATCATTTCGGAGCATTACTCTGAGTTCTTTCTCCTGCTATGGCTTCCAACCCTCTACCACGCTGCATTGTGAATGATGCAATTTACATGCAAACGGAGGAAATTATGAATACAAGCCAACTCCTTTGGCTCTTTCACCCTGTTCAGAAGGCATATTGTGTGGAATCTAATCCCTGTGGTTCAAATATTCTCCTCTCCTCTTCTGGATAGGTTCACTAGAGTTTTATCAACTTCATTTTCAATCGGCCAATGTTCATGTCATTGATTTCTTCTACTGCTTTCTGTTTCCGGTCCATTAATTTATGCTTTAATTTCCTTTATAATGTCTTTTGTTCTGCTGAATACAGGTTTCATTTACTCTCTCTTCTTTTGTTTCTTAAAGTAAAAGTCTAGATTTTTTACTTTAGATTTTTCTTATTTTTAATCTATGCATTCAGCACTATAAATTTCCTTCTAAGCACTGACTTAAATACATACCACAGATTTTGATAAGTGGTATTCTCATTTAGTTTAGAATGTTATTTAAATTTCTCCAGAGGCTCTTGCTTGAATCATGGATTGTTTAAACGTTTGCTTAAATTTCAAAATGGCATTATCTAGCTAGCTTTCTCATTGATTTCTAAAATAATTTAATTTCAACCTGAGAACATATTTTGCAAGGTTTCTATTCTCTTCCATTTGTTAATGTGGGTTTTATGACCTAGAGTGTGTTGTGTCTTGATGAATCTTTTTTGTGAACTTCAGACAAGACTAAGTTCTGCTGATTTTGGAAGAAGTCTGTGGATATCCGCTACATCTATTTGATACACAGTGTTGCTCAGACCATTTTTATCCCTACTGACTTTCTCTCCGCTTGATCTGTCAATTGCTGACAGAGGTGTGCTGCTATCTCCAGTTCTAACGGTTTCATTGGTTTCTCTGATTTGTAAATCTATACATTTTTGCCTCATGTGTTTTGACATTCTATGAGGAGGTGGAAATAATGTGTAGGGTTTCCTTTGTGTCTTTTTTAAAAACCATCATCTATATTATTGTGCAATATCTTCTCTATCCCTAATAACATCCTCATTCTGATTCCTGTTTGATATGAAAGTTACATAACTACTCTAGTCTTGTTTTCAGTAGTGTTTAAATGGTATTCCTCTTTTTGCTCCACTTTATTTCTAATATGTCAAAAATGCCACATAATAACAAAACAACAGAAACCTGTAAGACTCATTCCCCCAACAGATTTCCAAGTGTAATGTGGTCAACCACAGAAATGTTGTACAATAGACTTCCAGGATTCCAATCTGCCTGTCTCTCTCCATTCACACAACAGTTTAGCCCCTGGTAAACATCATTTTACCTTAGATGTATCTGAGGATTTTGGATTCCTCATAAAAACAGTACCTGTTTTTCCCCACGTATCACTGGTTTCTTTCACTTAACACTGTGTCTTCAAAATTCTCTCTTTCCTTTTAAACTATTAGCTTTCATATTTAAAGCAGTGTCTTTGTATACACAGCATGCTGCTTTTCTCTTTTTAAACTGTGCCACTAACCTCTGTCTCAATTGGTATGGTTAGATAATTTATATTTACAGTCATTATTAATAATTGGATTAATATCTAGTCTCTTTGAAACTTTGCTGTTGTTGCATTTGTTCTTTCTGAAATTGTTAAGTCACGCCTGAAGGTTGAGTTCTCAGACGCTTTCTGTAGATGAGGATGGGACACTGGTTCTTATCTTCTTTGGTGGCTCATAGGATGTTGTCACTGATACTTTACCATGCTGTCCTTCCCCCTCCCGCTGTGAGCCTCATAACAGCTGGGGGTCTGAAGCATTCAGGGTCAGTGATTCCTATCTGAGCGCTTGTCAATTAGCAAGCTCATAATAAGTATTTGGTGCATAAGAGTTGGGCATATTAAGAAATAATGTTTAAGGATAGAGTGAGTAAAGTGACAAAAACAGGAGAGAAATGAAAAGTACCACTAGTAAACTTACAAAAACAATAATTTAAACTAAAACTCTTAATACATATTCCACATCATGCTGTGTGACCCACATGCATTACCTCCTAATTATACCAAAAAACTCCTTAGAAATATATAACTAAAGAACGTAAATTTTACAAATGTAAAATAAATTGCTCTAGAGCTCACAAGTTGCAATGTTTAGGGCCAGAATTCCACTCTGAGGCTTTTAGGCCTCCAATGATAAAATTATATTTCCACCAAAGACATTTTTCCTAATATGGAAATGAACTTCAGGATGCTTTCATTAACAGGACATCTATCATTAAAACCATTTTTAGCTCATCAATTTAAAGGTACAGACTTTGCAGCAAAAAAAGTCACAGCTGAAAAATTCCTAATTCAAGGATTTTCTATGAAGAAAGTTATTATCTACAAGTTATTAGTAGTAGTTTTTTCCTCTCAACTCCTCAAATCTTCCTTTAATTTTTTTTAAATCTCCTTTCATTTATCACCAGACATATACTATACCCTGGGGGTGTAACGTACTACTTCTCTTTAAAAAATTATTACTGTACACGAAATTCACAGGTTTCTTGCTATCTGAAATATAAAGATTTTCCAGGTAAATAATATATCCTAAGATGGTCAAGTGAGTAAAATATTTATTTCTGAGTTGGAAGAAAACTGCAAACGGGAAGAAGACGTAACAGCAGCAGCGAAAGGTGCCTCCCACGAAAGGCTGCGTTCGGAGTTGCCTAAATATTGCCAGGAAGAGAAGAAATTTTGGTCAGAATAAGAGAAACGTGCTAACATGTTTATCTGCCCATGGGCAGATTTTGACTTTCAGTGGAAAAACGTCTAGAAAGGGGCAATGAAAAACAGAAGAGAGAAATACAGAAGTGCCATTCCTCAGATGTTTTACTCTTATTTATAAGGAGGGGGTACATTGCTGGGCACATGCTAAACTTGGGGGATAGTTTGTTATGCACCCCCAGGAAAGGACTACGACTTTTCTGGCCACCATGAGGAAACACAACTGCTGATGATTCAGTCAATGCTTGTATATTTGAACATCTATCATGACCCTAATGTGTTACTGGGGCATGTTCCTACACAGTGTGTTCCTGATTTCAGGTTACTGAGCTTCTTCAGGGTGTGAGATTCATGAGATCTTAATACTTCTCATAGAAGTAAATTGAGGTACTGACAGCAGACATACACAGTGAATGCTAACTCTTTCTGGTTTATTTAATTTCTTGTATAAAGCCTCTAGAATTACTGTGATTTTGTTAATGAATTATACTTCTATTCTCACCAGTGATATTGGCTTATAATTTTCTTTCTTGGTAGTGTTCCTGTCTGGCTTTGATGTCAGACACATGACATTAATTTGTAAGTGTCCCTTCTCCTGTAAATGTTGTAGAAGTTTGAGAAGAACTGGGTGTTAACTATTCTTTAAATGACTGATATAATTTGTCAGGGAGACTATATAGTTCTGAGCTATCCTTGCTAGGACCCTTTGGTTACTGACTCAATTATTAGTAGAGTTAGATATTCTATTTCTTCTTGATTTA
>RJWM01028190.1:0-25912 GCA_004363535.1 Dasyprocta punctata | reverse complement strand
CTGAAATAAGACCTACTAGTCTCTCGACATTACTCAGTAGGCTGAGTCAGGGATGCTGGAGTACATGGCTAAGGCAGATTGGGCTCATGCTGCTGATCAGGATTCTAAGCACTGTATGAAATGAATTGAATGAAGTGGTGCCAGTTCCTGTCAGAGTAACTAATTGGCATTACTGACAGGGTGGCATATTCATGTGAAAGTTCGAGTTTGGCTAAGAATGTGTAGGACCAACGGGTAGATTGTTGAGAGAGACAGCTTGTCCTGGGCCCTGAGTGATTCAGCACATCTTTGCTGACTTTGCCAACGCCTACTGTCACCTAGTGGACAATGAGCAATTTCCATAGCAGTCACATGGGAGGATAAACTAGGTTGAAGCAACCACAGAATGATCATGTTGTTACTTGCTTCCCAAGAAGCGAATGGCTCATTTCCTGCTTCTTACAGAAGGTACTGAGTCCTTTGACCTGTGTTCCCCTTTTCTTTGGCAAGAACTGTTGTATACTGTGCTCATTGCATTGCTGGAGGGACTTGGAGCAAAGAAATTAATTCTCTCATGTTTATGTTTTTGCTATTTACTATGTCTGACTCAGCATCTACCTTTGGCATTTATATCATTGCAGAGGTTTCACCCTATAAACTTGGGATTCTTCTCTGACAATAAAAAAATCCTTGCACAAAACAAATAATTGTAATGTCAATGGATAATGCTAATGATGTGAATTTCATTGGAAAAAATTATGTACTATCTATTTGTAATAAATTTAAAGACATTATACAAAATTAGTGAAGGCAAGTAAATATAATCCAAGTAACTAATCATAAATAAGCATATATAGATATATGTTTATTCTTGAGGCAAAAAAGAGTGATAATGGCAAACCAGATATATTGAAGTTTATCAAAATGATAAACAATATATATACAATAAGAATTTATAAATAAATCATAATAAATAATTGTAAGAAGCTGGTGCTTGAAGAGAAAGTAGGGTTCCTATAAGATGCTTTGACTTTATTTTATTCTCATAAAACTTGACTCATATATGAAGACAATATGTAGATTCATGCAATTAATTATTCAGTGGAAATTTTCAAATATTGGGGCAAAGGCAGCAAAAATGATTCAATTTACAACAAAATAAAATGGATAAGAAAACAGTACATTCTTTTAGTACCATAAAAAATCCAAGCGAGTGGACGGTGGTATGCTGGCATATATTTCATGACTAGCCTTATAGAAAAGGAAACTAATTCATAGTGTTTGCCTATTTCTATAGTGTAAACAATGACCACTACAGCCAACTTCAAGCTATTGCATTTCAGTGATGACAGAATTAGGAAAAATACACACAATTTGCTCTTGTGGACTCATACAAACCATCTCTAGCATCCTACCAATTTAGGGGATGTTATGGTTTGGATGCCATTTGTCTGTTGCCCACTATATTGGACATTTTTTGTATTGACATAGTTAAATACCCAAAGCTAGGTAATATATTAAGAAAACAAATTTACTTAGGATTCAGTTTTTGAGGTTGAATATCTGACTTGGTATTCCATTGATTTGACCTGTGTTAGGGCCTCACTGGTTGTGTTACATCATGGAGAATGACATGTTGACATCAAGGGTTCACGTGTTGGAAACTTGGTCCTTGATGTGGCAGTGTGGAGGTGGTGGACCTTTAGAGGATGGTTCTAGTGCAGGGTAGTTGAGTCACTCAAGTTTGCTGCCCACAACAGGAATTGATCTAGTTCTTTTGGGACCCTGGCTAATTCGATAAGGTTTGTTATAAAAGAGAAAGACTGGTTCATCCCCACTCCGTGGCTTCCTATACTATCAATGACCTCTTCCTCTTGCATGCAATGATGTCAACATGTCATTCTCCATGATGTAACACAACCAGTGAGGCCCTAACACAGGTCAAATCAATGGAATACCAAGTCAGATATTCAACCTCAAAAACTGAATCCTAAGTAAATTTGTTTTCTTAATATATTACCTAGCTTTGGGTATTTAACTATGTCAATACAAAAAATGTCCAATATAGTGGGCAACAGACAATATATCTTGTGAGTTTTAGTTATAATAGTAATCCTAATAGGTGTGTTTTGTCCACAGAAATAGTACAGTTTGGTGGCAGAAAGTTAAGGTTTCATGTCAGATGTACACATGAGTTAAAGAATCCATCACCATTTACTTTTGTGTGACCATGAAAAAGTTATTTCACTGTTTTTATATCTACTTTCCCATGTGCAAAATGAGAATAATGAGCGTATCCCTCTTATACTATTGTGATGGGAAAAAACCAGTAGAAATAATCTTAGTTACTTTTCTCCTTGCTGAGCCAAAGTACCTGACACCCAAAGCTAAACAAAGAAAGATTTATTTGACTCACAGTTCATAGAGGTTTTGATCTATGGTTGGCTGGCTCCAAGGCAAAGTGGCATGACAGAGGAGCATCACAAAGAAGAAACAGCTCATGGCAGGCAGAAGGCAGCAAAAGCCTGCAAACATCAAGCAACAAAAACCGAGGGACAGATTCTTTCTGCTGCTCTTCTATTATATCTAGTCTATTCGTAGGGCAAGCAAGACTCACACCTAAGGTAGGACACCTTTAATTCTACCTAGAACTGTGCCAAACCAATCAGTGTACTAATTTAGTAAACACGCACTCTTAATGCCAGCACCACACACTCTAAATCCTGCCACCTCTAAAAAGCCCCACCTAGCACCATATGAGGTTTTGGTGGGGGGCACCCAGCCACAAGCCATAACAGGAAGAAAAATTCCTTCCTCCTTCTCCAATCTAACTATCTTGCTATCTCCATCAGCACCACTTGATGGCAGAGATTACTATCAAGTTAGTAGGCAAAGGAAAGAATACTCTGCCAAACCCAGATCCATGGTCACAGAGTAGGACACAATAGGACAGGTTTAGCAAAGAGAAGTAAATAACACACTCCTCAAACTGGAATAATTTGCTCTAAAGACAATGACAACTCCTAACATCTCAGGAGTGAGGATCAGAGACTCAAATATTATCAAGCATCTCACTTCACTCACTCACAACTAACTTGGCTCCAAGCATCACCCTCATTTCACCATGGTGGATTCTTTCATGGACATTGCCTCCCAGAGCCACAGTCTTCAAACATTCAAACTAAGTGGGTGTGGCAATTGGGTGGAGTTTTCTCCTTCAGCTCCATATTGCATAACTCTGAAGTAATTTTGAAGCATGGACCTTCTTATCCAATAGTTCATGTAACCAAGGGAGTGCACAACTCTGTGCCCTGTGTGGCACATGCCCATCTCTGTAAGGAAGTAAATAAGGAGCTATAAGGGTAACCCCACAAAAATGCATTGGTGAGATGAAGAGTTCTCAAAATGAAGGTGTAAGAGAAGGCAAAAGAAATGTCTACTACCAACTGGTATGTCAAAAGTAGCATTATTTTCCACCTCTCTATTTTTGCTTCAGGCAATCATTTAAGACCCTATGAGCAAACCACAGAAGTGAAAGTCCACGAATCTCAAATACTCAGTAGAACAACTCTGCTTATGAACAACCAGCTATGCTTCATCTCTTCTCCCTCCACTTCAGGAATGATTGAAATACATCTAACCAAGGGCTGATGACATAAAAATGAATCACGGTGTAGTTAAGTCATAATGCTGTTTAACTATCCCTTCTACACCTCCTCAAAGGCAGGGGACAAAGCAAACTTTTGTGTATGAGACAGTACTGACTATAAATTTTCAATCTCTGTTTTGGAGAACCAAGTATGATTATAACCAAGGAATGTTTGCTCACAAAAGGACTATGCACAATAGTACCTAGTAATATTAAGTACTTAGTTTAATGTTCAACTTAACGTTTCATTTTATTAAATTTGTATCTACTAAAAACTTTAAAAATTAATTTTATTTTGTATTTAGACACTGATCATAAATTTGATTGAATTCTCCGAATTATTTACCTGCAACTACAAATTTGATTCTTTTGGATATATCAAGTATCTAAAACAGCAAGTATAATGATTATAAATTTTTATAGTTATATTAAAGTTAATTATCAAAGTTCTAAAAATGTATTTATCTTTCTTTTATTTTTACTTACAGTTTGACACCTTGCTAACACTCCTGTCTTAGGGGTTCTAAGAGTTTTTCTAAATGTACCATGCCCAAAGAAAAATAAGCCTCACATGAGTCAATGTGGAAGACTGAGAGTATTGATTAAGCAATTGTGGATGGGTACTTTGAGTAGAATTACAACTGTTTTGGTAATTTAAACATGATACTAAGAATCATAAAATGAGTCCCTGTATATAAATGTGTGTAAGTTTTGAGATTTTGAAGGTTGGACTTTTCTGAAAATGCTGTATTTTTAAATTTTTGGGTTCACTAGTCCCTAATCTATTGTCTTTCCACTATGATACATGGACCTAGTCTATAACATTAAAAGTATATATTTCCAGAAGAAAAAGATCTGTGCCTCCCAAGAACCCACCATGTTGGGTCAGGAAGGATCCAACCAGAAGACAAGTAGCGAGCCTTCCTGGTGAGCAGTGCAAGTGGCACGGATTCCAGGAAGAGAAAGACTACACCTCCCGAGAACCTGCCATGTGGGTCAGGGAGGATCCAACCAGAAGACAACTAGCCAGCCTTCTTGGTGAGCGGCACTAGCAGTGCAGATTCCAAGAAGAGAAGGATCTGTGCTTCCCGTGAGCCTACCGGCACGTGGGCTGAGAATCACCAGCTCCCCCCATGCCCCGTAAGCAGCCTGCTGGTTCGGAGGACCAGCTAAGTTGATAGCAACTAAGGTACATAAAGCAACCAAATGCTTGTATTGTTTGGTTGATTTTGAAGGTCTGGGGCCAGCAGTCTGAGCATCTCTTGGGAGGATGACAGTATGCAATGTAGCATGTGTGGGGGATTCTGTTCTAGCTTGTCTTTGAGGCCCAATATTGTTCTCACTGTTTTGCTTTACTCTGATTAATTGTTTTTGCTTTATTTAATATTCTATTTTGATTGATTTTATTCTGTTTTGTTTTTGGTTTGATTTTACTATACCTGATGGAATGGTCAACTATTGTGAAGATAATAAGATATACTATAGGAGCTATTATTATAGTAGTATCCTTCTTTGAAGTTCTGTACCAGTTCTACTGCTTCATTTTGATTGACTTTGTTCTGGTATGTTTTGTTGGATTTTACTACCCTTGAAATTAAAGAAAAGTATACATTTCTTACCAGATTTTCTGGTTCAATAACTAGATCCATCTAGAGTTTAATCTCCATGAATAGCTGACTTCTTTAGGATATTAGGCTACTGTATTTCATTGGAGGCAAAGTTTTTGAAATGCTTATCTTTTTTTTTTTTTGAAGAGAATAAAACCAAATGAAATAAAACAGAATAGAGTCAATCAAAACAAAACAATGAACATGGTACATGACTTCAAAAAAGATAAAAGGAAATCAATAATGGCTACCTTCAAAATAACTGCCTGTACCATCAGGTATAATAAAATTTTTTTTAAAAAGTACAGAATGAAACCAATAAAAACAAAACAGTGGAAGCAATACAAGACTTCAAAACAATAGTAAAACAACAGTGGTTACCATAATGCCTCTTGTTATCTTCTAAGTAGTTGCCTATATCATCAGACAATACAATCAAACAAACAAAATAGAATAAAATCACTCAAAACAAAACAATGAAAGCAAAACAGGGCTTCAAAATAAGATAATAGGAACTCAATAATGGCTATCATAATATATTTTGTTATCTTTGAAATAATTATTTATGCCATCAAATATAATAAAATTAGACAAACTGAAACAGAATAAAACCAAGCTAAACAGAACAATGAAAACAATATGGGATTGAAATCACAATAATAGATAAACAATAGCCACTGCCTTCCCTTTTTAGGAACTTCCTCTCCTTTCACTTTCACAATATGAATTGTGTATTTTGGATCCCACTAACTCCTTTAGTGCTTTATACTAGGGAGACAACATAATGTTCATCCACGTGACTCTGAATCATTTCATCCATGAGCATGATCTCAAGTTGTATTCATTTGCCTATGAGGTTATCTTTCTTTATAGCTGAGTAGCTTTCCATTGCATAAAAATGCCATGTCTTTCTTGTCGACTGTGAAGCTAATAGGCAAGCTACTCCCACTTCTTTCTGGTTCCTTGTCACATAGAGTATTGTTCTCTCTCCTTTGATTTTCAGTCTATTAACCCCTCTTCTAGTTAAATGTGTTTCTTGTATAAAGCATATTGATGGATCCTATCTCCTGATCCACTTTGCCTGTGTTTCTTTTCATCAGTGAATTGAGGCCATCTACACTAATGCTTATGGCCAACATGCACTGGCTCATCCCTGCCATGCCACTTTCCTGCCATTGGCTGCCTACTTTTCCTTTCCATTCAACTGTCTACCCTGCTCAGTGATGCCCCTCTGCCACTATTTCTGGAGCTGTGGTGTTTTTTATCTCTCTCTAGAATGTCCTTCAGTATTCTTTGTAGGGTTGGTTTGGTGGTCATGAATTCCTTCAGTTGTTCTTTGTCATGGAAGTGTCATGTTCCATGTTAATTTTGAAAGATAGTTTTGCAGGGTATGTCAATCTGGGTTGGAAGTTGTTTTCTTTTAGAACTTGAAATACTTCACTCCAAGCTCTTCTTGACTTAATGGTTTGTGTTGAGAAGTCTGCTGTGATTCTGATGGGTTTACCTTTATAGGTGATCTGTTTCTTTTCTCTAACAGTTTTTAATATTCTGTTCTTGTGTTGAATTTCTGGGATCTCGATTATTATATGTCTGGGTGTAGACTTATTTTGGTTATGGCTAACTGGAGTTCTATAAGCTTCATTTATCCAAATGTCACTTTGTTTTCCCATGCTTAAGAAGTTTTCTGATACTTTTTTCTGTATTTAGACTTTTAATGTCATTTGTGTTGACCCCTGCTTTTTCACTCACACCTTTTATTCTTAAATTATGCTTCTTTGGGTTGTCTTGCAGCTGTTGAATTGTTACTTCCAGGTTCTTTGTTATTTTTAAGAGATCTTTCCCGTCACAAACACAAGCTGCAAAACTGTCTTCAAGATTTGAAAGTCTATTTTCAGTTTCTTTCAAGTGATTTTGCCAGCTTTCAATGGAGTATTTAATTTCCTGGATATCTCTTTAAATCTGTTTCATGTATTTTAAATTTTTTTGTATTGTTCATTCAAGGTTTCCCTCATTTTCCTATGTGCCTCCATTTTTTATCTATGTTTTCTTTAGAGATGTTTAGCAATTCTTTTATTATGTTTTTCATTTCTTCTTTTACCTGAGCTAGTATTTCTGTTCTAATTTCTTTTATAGCCTCATGAAGTTGTTTCTTTATTTCAGTTGCCATTACTTCAGAAACTTCAGGTGTGTAACTCCCAATCTCTTCCATGTTTGCATCTCCTGGACTTGCTCTGCTTGGACTGGAAGCCAGAGACTGTCTTTTGCTTCTTTGTCTTGACATATCCCTGGGTTCTTCTGGACAATTGGGTACTAGGGTCCCAGGCACTTCTTGCACTGGCTACAGTTTCTCTGAAGGGAGACTGTTTGGTTCTTCTAGACAGTGCTGGCTACAAGTGGCCATGGGGTGTACAGGTACAGTGCTATCTGCTGGTTTTCCCAGCCTGTGTTGGCTCCCTGATGGCTGATGGAGTGCACACAGGGCCAGGGCTGATCACTACCTGTGGCCCTGGGCTAGTCACAGGGAGGGGGGGATCCTCCACTACCACCCCTGGAGTGTATGCTGGCTGCTATCTCCAGACCCCTGACCAAGCTGGCTACCCACAGTGACACTCCACGCTGGCCACTAGGATGCACGTGCAGGTAGTGCTCAAGCAATTTCCATGGTCTGCACCCAGCTAAAAGGTGCTGGAGGAATCCAGCAGCAGTTCTGGTTTGGGACTTATCTGGCCTGACTCCAAAATGGCTCCCAGCCAATCACTCTCTCCCACAGGAGGACCGAGTCCTCTGCACTCACCACCAGCCAGTGACGTCTTCCAGGTCAGCCACTCTCCTCCATTACCACTCCCCTCCAATGCTGCCTAGCTTTGCAGAGGCCTCCAGGGTCACCAGCTACCACATCGCCTTGATTGTGTGTCCCCAGGTTCCAACAGCTCCTCTCACATAGTGGGTCTGGCTCTGGGTGAAGGTGCCACCAGCTACCATCTTTTTCTTCTTTTAAGTTTTTCTTTTTTATTCTTCCTGTGGGCTTAAATTCTCACTTTGGGTTCTTTCTGGGTCCAGGGGACCCACTTCCCACTTCCTTCCTTCTTGTCTTCCCCACGATGCTATTTTCCAGCATCTGAACTGTATCTCTCAGAGAGGCTGCTTACTCTGCTGCTTACTGTTCTTCCATCTTCCCAGAACCCCCTGAAATGTTTATCTTAACCAAGAGATCTGATTAACTTTTGTGACCAAGTTAATGGTCATTTCATAAGACTGCAAATGTTAGTCATATCTCCAACTTTCAGTACAGCTCCTACTTTGTACAGGATTTCTTTCCTGCTTACATGGATAGAAAAAAAAATTATATCAATGCCTTATTAAAATACATCTAGTTTATAGTAGTAGTAAAAATTGCATGCAGTGAGACTCCCAATTCTAAAAATCACTAAAATTTTTAATATGCAAGTATATATAAGCTTATTTTATATATTAGCTCCCTTTGCTTAGGATATTATCATGAATTTATGGCCCTTTAGGGATACAAATTTCTAAGTATTACTATCATTATTGGATATTCTTAGGAAGTAACTTTAACCAGACTGAAGCACTCTTTTTGATTGCTCCTGGCATCTTCAGAAATATTACTCCTTTTAACAGAATAATTTAAGCCATAATTAAATATTGTGATTTTTTTTCGTACCCTTAGGCAAGAATCAAATGACTCCAGTGAGATTTGCATCCTTTTAGTAGAGAACAAAATTAGAATGCAAACCAAATCTGGATCCTAAGGATACACTAAAGAAAGGATAATGGACAAAAGGTGTAAAATGCTTTTAAGTTTTACTTTTTTTTTCCAGCAATGTCTAAACCAGAAAATTGTACACATATTTAAAAATATAACTAAGCTGATTTTTCCAAGTTTTTTATTGCATCTTTGCTCTATTTTTTAAATAGTGTGTTATTTTTATCAACCACTGGGTTTTTCTTCTACATTAAGATCTCTAAAGTTCAGCAAAGATACCTTTCAAGAGAGTAAAATTTAAGATTCCACGCTGCTCATACAGCCAAAGGATGTTTACAATAGCAAACTGAAAGTAGTGTTAGAAAAAATTCATAGAACCAAAATACATCCCAAAAGTGAAGAGCTTTAGGAAACAGAGAATAGTTCATGATTTTGATTACTATAATAGTGGAGCATCTATGCCTGTAATCCAGATATAGAAGTGCTACTCTTTCTTCTTTGAATAAAACGCAAAGCTTAGAGGTTGGAAGATTCACTGGAAAGAAAAAAACAAACACTACATGAATCAACTCAACTAGTTGCATAAGAATTCATAGATAATGGTGCTGGATAAATTAGTCTAACCTATGGGAAATCTCTAAGCACTCATACAGTACAAAAATATTTCTTACAAAACCATCTGTTTGTTGAACTAGTTCCATAAATGATTCAATTATGTTATTTTCATTATACACCCTTGAGTATGATATTTTATATAAAGAAGACAGAGGCAGTGGCAGAATGTTTTTGAATCTCCTTAAATTTCACCATAAAAAGCAGACAAACAACTAAACAGCAAATTATAACAGATGATCAACATTTTCAACAAACTTAGGTGGCAAAATGTCCTTATGCATCCAGCCAGGTATAAGTATACCCTTAATAGCTACAAAACATGAATACCGCCTGTGCCAGAAAAAGCACAGGAAATCAGCAAAGAACCCTATAGACCTAAAACCCCTAAAATATACAACAGGAAGTCATTGGGAATTGCACAGGGCCAATGTGAAAACAGGAGCTGACAAAGGATGGGGTTTTGCTTAGTCAAGAGTAGGCGAGCACAAGAGCCCCGATGTATGTTCTGAAGAAACTCTTCCATGGAGTCTCAGAATCAACCTCTAAAGCTTCCTTCCAGGATGAAATTCAATACTAAAGAGTAAATGCTACAAATAAAAACTGAACTGATGAATACAAAGGAAATAGAAAAAAAGGGAACAAGGATGAAAGCAGGGCCAGAGGACCTTAGAAAGTAAATTCTCAGAATTTTAAAAACTGTGCAAAACAATAGCATTGGATTTAGGAAGTTAGAAAAGTTACCTTAACCCACTCTTTTAAAATCTTAAGAAAAATTTCATACAAAAAATACACAGAAAAAAGGAATGGTGTCCACTTCATACTAAGTATTCTACAAAGGAAAAAAGAAGCTAGATGCGTAATCTGTAGAGCTAAGGTTAACACTGCCAGAAAGCTGCTTTGAGGATTTGCCAAGCCAGCTTGCAAAAGAAAGCAAATCACTAGACATTTTAAACCGTGCGTTTATAAATAATGTTAAGTTATATAGTGTTTTGGACATCCACATACTTTACAGTTCGGTCTAGCCTTTAGAGTTGGGATGATTAAAATGATTAGGAACTAGTACCCCTACTTTGTAACTGAAAAAAATGAATTTCTTGAACTGCTACAATGAAAGTGTATCATAAAATAATGTTCCAAAAAGGTATGAAAACTACAGTATTTCAAAATGAATTAAACACATTAGATAAAAGTGATAAAAGAGATGAAGAATCAAACAAAATCAAAATCAAAAATTAGGGATAAAATTCAGGGGAGATCATAAGTAAAAGAATAATTTCAGAAAAAAATACTAAACTAGAAAAATACAATAGTACAAATAAGTAAACACAAGAGATTTAAGATGTAAAAGGGAAAGACATTTTAAAAATCAAAAAGTTATAAAATTAAAACAATGAGATGCTACTACACATTATTAGAAAAGATGAGGATCTGTAATACTGACAATGCCAAATTCTGGGGAGTGTTCAGACCAAGAGGAACTCTCATTCACTGCTGATGGGAATACAAAATGGTACAGCCACTGTGGGAGACAGAAAAACTAGCAATGACACCCTTTAGTGTTTACCTACTATAGATGCTTAGCAGCTTTATTCATAATTGCCCAAAACTAGAAGCAAACAAAATGTCTTTCAGGGTGATTATTACTCAAAGTCGTAGTTTACATTAGAGTATACTCCTACTGTTACTCAGTTCATGCATTTGAACAAATGTGTAAAGGCCTGTATCCATCATTACAGTACCATAGTAATTTCACTGTCCTAAAATTCCTGATTGGATAAACATACTATTCCACACTTGTATCACAAGCTGTTTCACATTTGTATCACAAGCTGTATCAACACTAAAGATAAATGTGCTACCACTTAAATGTACCTTAGTAAGTGGAAAAAGCCAGTCTGAAAAGGCTATGTATTTTGTGATTCTAACAATTCACATTCTAGTAAAAGAAAAACTATGGAGACAGTAAAACATCAGTCGTGACCAGGGATAGGGGGAAGGGAAAGATGGACAGACATGACAGAAAGGAATTTTAGGACAGTAACAGTACAAAGACATTACAATGATGGATAGATATCATTACATGGATGGATTTTTAATGATGGATAAATATCATTTAAATAAATATTTAAACCCCTGGGACTATCTAATAGCAAAAGTACACCCTAATCTAAACTATGGGTTTTGAGTAATAGCCACAATATAATTCTCAAACCTATTAATGCTAATACAAAGAGAAATTGATATGTTTAAAGCTGACCAGTTATCTGAAAATATGTTTAAAAGCTTGACCTTAAATCTAAACAAGATTCAAGGAATGCCTTTTTTTCTTTCATAAAATAATTCTCCCAGCTAACTTTTGTTTTCATGTCATTGATTTTTTTTAATGAACCAGTCCTACAATCTTCTGTAATATCCCACATAATGGATTATCTGATTGATGCTTCAATAGACTCAGCTAAAACATTTTTTGCAAAAGTAAGTCAGTGGTAAAATTATGTACTCCTTATTCCACTGACTCAGGAGGCACTATCAGATATGTTAATGTTGGTCATTTGATTAACATAATTACAGGCATATTTTCATTCTGAAGGTTTACTTTTCCCTTTATAAGATAGTAACCTATGGGATGATACTTCAAAACCTGTAAATTTCCTTTCTTGATTTACCTTTGCCAATTAGTTTCAACATCTATTAACACTATGTTGTAACACTGCACTGCAAGATACTGATTTTCTAACATTACTTTCATTTTTGCATTTAGTACCTGACATGTCACATTGATAATTTTTTTTTACTATATATTGTCTCAATCAATAGATACAACTATAACTAGTGTCACATGAGTACGAAAACCTCCAATGAGACCTAGGCAGACTGTAGAAAGTTGACTCCATTTCCCACACTCAACCCCTTATACCACCACACAAGGCAATCAGTTCTCAAGGAAGTTATGTTGATCAACAGCATTACTGTCTAAATTATTTGCAAATATCTCATTATTTGAGTTAATATGCGTGTATTGGGTATGCTATGTTCCCCCAAGTCCTCATATACTTTTGATGGGGGTAAGTCTGGCACTTGCTTATGTTTAGTTTGTTGTCTAGCACCGGGATTGGCAATGCACCTGCCCAGGGGTGGAGCCGACATACAGTTTAAATGAGGGGGGTCTCCCTCTTGCACTTCCACCTTCTCTCTCACCAGTGCGCTTTGCTGCTTGCAGCCGCCATGAATGGCTGCCCTGCCATGCCACGCTGCCTTGGAGCCAAGTAAATGTGGACTGAAACTCCCGAGAAACTGTGAGAAATAAATCTTTCCTTCCCTAATTTTGGGCATCAGATATTTTGTCTCAGCAACAAGCAAAAAGTACTAAGACAATGCACGAACACAACTTTAAATAAATAAACATCATTAGTCTCAATACATAGTATTCAGATTATAAGAAAATACAGGGAATAGCTAAAAGCAGGATCATCAGGACATGGAATCACTAAGTAAATGACTATATGATCCCTACCTCCATACATACTGAGATGCCAAGTTTTCATATTTACCAATTAATTTATTTTTATTTTCTTTAATTTCTCATATGTTTAACATAAAGATTACATGGAGCTATATTGTCAAACTTTTGTGCAAGACATGTAACTGTAATTTGTGATTCCCTGGGCTTTTATTTTAAAAGCAGTCAGAAATAGCTACAGGTACAGGATTCCACAGCTTGAAAACTGTTTTCAAGGATAGAAGAGGCCAGTTTCATCCAATGTGCATCCAAATGAGTACATCCAATGAGGATAATGAGGGGGGAAAAAATCACAAAATGCAGTATAGTTAAGTGATTCTAGGGCAGAAGTTTATTCTAAAATTTGATCTCTTTCTTATATACTCACAAGAACCTCTGGCATAACAACTTTTCAAAAGAAGTCTTTCATCATCTACATTTAATTATCGATTCAATGTCTCTCATAATTTTTAGATGATAAACTCTCCAAAAGTTAAAACTTACCTATGAGTGCTGTATTTTAAGTGTTTAGTGTGTAACAGAAAAACCAATTATTTTTATTGAATGGACAAATGAAAAATGAATAATCAGCAAAAACATGGGAAAATTCAGCCCAGAAGTCATTCCTGACTGAGTATGGGCATCATCAGAATTTTCTTACATAGATGTCAAATAGCAACTTTTTCCTTAATATATTATGATATCTCAGTGCTTCTTTGAGCAATCCCAGTTTTCTGTGAGGCTCTCAGGGATCCATGTCTTGCCAGAGGCAGTTAATCTCTCACAAAGATAGGATCCTGCCACACTGTGGATATTTCTCATATGACTATATGAAAGATGTTTTTACACCAAATGTATGGAAGTTTTCCTTATACCAACCAATTCTTTAATCTTCAACAACACCTGGATATCCAAATATGAATTCTGATACCAACTCCTAGAGCAAGTACAGACCCCAAAGGTTAAAGGTTCAGTCATAAAAATAACTGTCACCACTTCAGATACCAGTTGTGAAGGGGTTGGGTAGACTGCTCGTATTTCTGAATCAACTACAAATTTGAAGTTTCCCATGATGTTTCCCCAACACCAATAATTTGCTATAATGACTCATAGAATTCATGTGACTAATTCACTTACTATCACCTCTTTATTATGAAGGACAGTTTAGGAAAAAGCAAACCAAAGTTATGCATAGAGCAAGGTATGAGGGGAGGTACATAGAGTGCCTATGTCCTTTTCTAGATGTACTACTCTCTCAGAACTTCAATATGTTCACCTACCTCAGAGTTCTCCAAACCGTAGTTTAGAGGTTTGTATGGAAGCATCATTTATTGGTTATTGTTAATTAAACTTAATAGTCACCCACTCTCACCTTCCTGGTCAAAACTTGGTTTTCTGGCAGTAAAGCACTATTCTGAAGCCACCTAAGATCACACCAAATGTCATCTCCTTAGTACAAAGTCAATTATACTTGAAAGGATCTTATTAGCAATAAGACATTCCTATCATCTTTATTGTTCAGGAAACTCCAAGGACTTAGAAAGTTTGTGGCAACAAACAAACAAATACATTTTTTCTTAGTATTATACTTGTGTTGTCATTCTTCTTCTTGCCTGAGAGATAAATACAATCAGTCTCAAATTTGGGTTGAAGTACATTGGTAAGTTGCAAGATAGAGCAGCCTTATGCTCCTAAGTGTCAACATGACCCTAATACTACACAGGAGTCTCTGTTTTCACTCACTAGAGTCCCAATTTAGTCATATCCTATGAGCCCGGTCTGATCTCTCTAGTAGAACATTATTTGCAAGGTAATTCAAGAAGTCCTACATCATATTCCACATTTCTTTCAAGTAAATATCTCCAAACCAAATTCATACATTCTGAAAATCTACCTTTAAAAAGCTTTTTGCCTATGTAGTGATACCCCTTTCCATGGTTGGAGCAGCCCTAGAACTTTCCCATAAATCTGATATACCAAGATTTTAGGTAGCTAAAATTTATGTCTACTATATGCTAGGCATTGTACCTAGTGGCTTTGTATACCAATTTAACCCATGAACCTTTGAAATAAGCACCATTACTTTTTCCACTTTCTAGATTTTAAGAAAATTGAGGCACAAAGTGACTTATCCAAAGTATATAGCATGTAGGGTATATAGTGAAGCCAAGTTTTCATTGCTAGGAGCCATAATCCAAACTCCAATCTCCTCACACGATGCTAGTAGATCAGATCCTCGTATGCAGATCGCTGGACTTTTGTTAAAATTAAATCCCTCATGTTATACTAAGTGGATGCAATAGGTACAATATAAAATACATATGATAATATGAAACTATTCCTTTTTATAAGAAATGTTGGATTTTAATTTCTTTCCTACAATTCTTTCCTTCTGCCCATTCATCCTTCTATCTATCCTCAAAGAGACGATCTTGAGAAAGCACATTTTTCCCATGAGTGTTGATGAAGGCAGGGGTGAGGAAGAAGTTCATTGGTAATAAAAGTGTGAACTCCAGAAAATAATCTTACATCAATTCCTACCAGATGTGAAATTTTAGGCAGATGGAAGTCACAGAGCATCCGAGGATTTGCACAAGAATGACTATCCTACAGTGTGAAATACGGAATTTAAAATGTGAACACTTTTCCCTAATAAATCTCCTGTTGAAATAAGACAATATATGTATGACAATTGTCCTTCCCTTTGGAAATGGAGGTGGTATCCTAGGAAACTGTTTCCATGCAGCAAAAAATAAAGCCACTGGTATAAAATTTATGTCTAAGAGGTAACCATCAGGTAGACTATACACATACATTTGTTTCCATGCCACCAAAATATCTAATATTCTTTGGTCAAGACAGACTTCTAATTGATTTGTATGCACTAGGGATGATGTGATCGAGAATGCTTCTGTTTACCCAGTACTAATACCAGTAACCTTTTCTATGATAAATAGCAAAAATTGTATTCATATGCCCTTATGAGTTGGTTAGAAATGTCAACCTTCTATTATTAATGCATTATCCCTGCTTGTCATCTTCTTAGCCGCTGACACCTAAAGGGATGGCACCACCCTCAAATATGCCTGTGCATCTGGCTCAGATAATGAGCCAGTTAGCTGTCCCTAACCCTGTCAAGTCAACATTAAAAAGACACTGGCAACTAAATCTTGTTTAAGAAGAAGTAGATGGAAAGAACAAAAGTGAGGCAATGATTGCCTGGAAAACCACGGAACCATAACTTTCCTATAATTCATGGGGGTAACTCAAAAAGCAAAACCTCAGCACTTAAATATGCAGTAGGGTGTTATAAGTAGGGGCATCACAGTGTCTCACTGAAACAGGATAAAATAACTTGTAACCTTTGGGGGTTATCATCACCACTGCTAGATTTCCTCAGCAAGTTAAAGAGAAAAAAACTTTTTTATATTTCTTATCATTCTATACCCCTGCTCAATATCCTTCACTCCATAAATAGTGCATTCATTGTTTTTAGCAGAGATTGCCTCACTGTGATCTGTAGTCTAGTCATTTATTTTACTGTTTATACACTTATTGCTTATGGCTGTTTTCATGCAATAACTGCCCAGTGGTTGCAACAGAAATCATATGACCCCCAAACCTACGATATGTGTTAGCTACCTCTTTAAGGAAAAATTGCCAAGCTATAACTTAAATTCTAGGATTAGTTTTTCAATCTGGACAGGATGAAATAAACATCCTTCACTGTCTCTGCCACTGAATTAAATTATAAAACCTGGGCAGCATACATAGGGAATCTGTTGGAGAACTGTGAAAAGTAAATAGTGGCAGATCCCCTCACGAATAGAGACTATTGTTGGGGAACATAATATGGCTAATTTTGCATATTTCCCTATGGGATAAAAGGGAGGTTTAGGATTATTGGTACCACCCATCTGAGATTCCCCATTAACTCTTCTAAACATAGGATCACCTATGCCCTCTTGAGTCATCACAGGATTATATTCCAGGACAAGATCCTACCTAGCATATGATCATGTATGCCCTCTTGAGTCTGAGTCTTCTGCTGAATTGTAATCCTTTACTAGCCCTACCTATCAGTAATAAATAGTGGCAGCTTTGGGAGTAGAAAGATCTGACCCAAAGACATTGACTTCCCAGCCATTGATGGAGTACTACACTTGTCTCTGTTTTTTATTCTTCTCACTGTACTTTTATTTTTATTTTTTATTTTTTATTTATTTATTTATTTTGGTGGCACCAGGGATCGAACTCACAACCTCGCTCCTGCCAGGCAGGTGCTTAAGACGCTGAGCCAAACTCTGGGTCCTAGTTTTTTGAGGCAGTGTCACACTATGTAGTTCAGGCCAGCCTTGTGCTCATGTTGTAGCCCAAGCTGGCCTCAAACTCACAATGCTCTGCCTACCTCAGCCTCCCTAGTGCTGGGATTAAAAGCGTGCACCACCATGCCCGGCTTCTCACCATATTCTTAAAACAGACAATCAGGATTCTTTGCTGGGTTCCCGTTAACTATAATTCAAAGTACTAGCGCCTTTTGAGTCTTTTAGCCAGAAAGTTGAGACCTTAGTTTTTATACTCTGCCTTGGATAGAACCATAGTACCAACTTGTGGGGCCAAATGACAGGAATTCTGACTGGAAGGGAAAAAAATGGCAAACCTGGCAGATGAAAAAAAAAATTAGAAACATTGTAGAGATTGAGAAACTTGTGACAGCAACTCCTTGAACTATTTCATTAACTTTTGGGGTTAGCTGTAGCTAAACATATGTGAATAAGATTCTAATTGGTTCATAAAAACTTTTGAGAATTGAACTTTTCTCCTCCCACATACAAATCAACTCAAAACAGATTGAATATTTAAGCATAAAACATCAAACTGTTAAATTCCTAGAAGAAAATATAGGAGAAAAGCTTCATGACACAGATCTTAGAGATGATTTCGTGGAAATGACATCAGAAGCACAGGTGTCTAAAACAAATGAGTGTGGTTGCATTGAAATAAAAAGCTTCTACATAGCAAATGAAGCAATCAATAGAGTGAGAAGGCAACACACAAAAGGAGACAAAACATTTATAAACCATATATCTGATAAGAGGTTAATACCCAAAATACATTAAAAATATTCCTACTAGCTTAATAGCAAAAAGACTGGTGGATGAAAAAAGGCTAAGGACATGAACGTTCATTTCTCCAGAGAAGTCATAAAAAGTACCAGAAGGTATACAGATAAAATGTTCAACATCACTAATTAGAAGAGAAGTGCAAATTAAAATCACAATGAGATATTATTTCACAACTGTCAGAATAACTACTGTTAAAAAACACATGTGTTGGCAAGG
The DNA here is from genome assembly GCA_004363535.1 of Dasyprocta punctata. Classification (NCBI taxonomy): domain Eukaryota; kingdom Metazoa; phylum Chordata; class Mammalia; order Rodentia; family Dasyproctidae; genus Dasyprocta; species Dasyprocta punctata. Next base: position 7,497 of record RJWM01028190.1, on the reverse strand, counting down.
ATATGCATAAATTCTAATTCTTGTACATTTTTAAGGGGAAGGAAAAATAGTACACCCTCTACAGAAAACAGAGGTTCCTCAAAAAATAAAACTACCCTATGGTCTGCCAATCTCACTTCTGGAAATTTATTCAAAAGAACCAAAGTCATGGTTTCAAAAAAAAAAATACTTTCACTCCCATTCTTATTGTAGCACTACCTAGAATTTCTGTGATGTACAAAAAACTTAAACATCCATGAGCATATGAATTTTGAAAATGCAATACTAGTCAGCTTAAAAAAAGAAGGAGATTGTTCAGTATGTGACAACACCTTGAAGACATCAAGTAGAATACTCTAGTCATGGAAAGATACATGACATAATTTTACTTATAATGAGGTACTGAAAATAGTCATACTCATAGAATCAAAGAGTTTAACAGTGGTTACCAGGAGCTGCAAAGAGGTGGAAACAGAGAGCAGTTACCAATTAAGGGGCAACATGATTTGGTTAAATCAGATGCATGAGCTCTAGGGATCTACTATACAACACTACACTTAAAATCAATAATAATGTATCAGACACTTATGTGTTTGTTAAGAGGATAGATTTCATAATAAGTGAGTGTTCTTATCACACGAAGGTAAAATTTAATAACATTAGAGAAAATTGAGCTACAGACAGACCTCTACCCAGTTCCTAAACTGATCACTGACTGGAGTACAGGTGGAGTTTAAGGAGTCCGCAGATTTATAAATTCACTATGCTGCAGCCAATAAATGAAGTCATTGGTTCCGACAACATTTATCAATGGGATGAATCCACTTGAAAATAGGTTAGTGAGTTACTTAGCAATGGAGGAATCAGATTTTCATCATCTCAAGGATGAACACAATCAGATGTTTCTGCCTCCTGGTGCCATGCAATAAGAAGTACATAGAATTCATAGCCTATAAAGCATTCTCGCCAAAATATTAAGCCAGAATAAAATCAAATATCTAAAACTAATATTTATTTTGAGGAAATTGGAAAGCAGAAAATATGTTAAGTGACACTATAAGGAAGCAAACAAACAATTCTAAAATTAGTACCAACTGCAAGTGTCTGTAGACAAGTTGTCACAGTCTTCAACCATGGCTGCATAGAGAATGAGAAAGACTCTCAAACATGAGATTTTAGTTCAGTCACCAAGAGGCCCCACAGGAATCGCTACTTCAGGAAAAGAGAGCTTAAGAGAAACAGCAACAAACTGAAACATCTGAGGTTATTTATTTGTAACTCAAGGACATGAGAAGAAAGGCATTTGCAACATTTTATGTAGGAGTTTGGATCAGGAAACAGGGCCAGCATGGGATGACTTGCTATGTGACACAGGTTGACCTAGTTGAAGCAACCTTATCAGAGCAGAAAGAATGCAATGACCAAAGCAAACATCTCTGAGAATAAACTGCCTACTGACTTTTGTCCTACAGATTCTGCTCTAATCATGCATTCCAGGAGTCACAAACTGTTGTCCTCAAAGTCCCTTTTTTTTCAAATTCACTTCAAATATTCCTTTGGCCAGAGTCTCCACATGACAGTTACTGAACAAATGTTGCAAGGAATCAAAATGTCATAAAAAGAAAAATGAGAATGGATACAGCATAGATGAAAAAGTTCTTAGGAAACATAATTATAGAATATAATATATCTTATTTGATGTCTCAGTTACTTTTCCCATTGCTGAGACAAAATACTCAACACCCAAAGTTAAAGGAGGAAAGGTTTATTTAGCTCACAGTTTGTAGAAGTTTCATTCCCTAATTGGCTGGCTCTAAGGCACGATGGCACATGGTAGAGGGGCAACCATTCATGGCAGTGGAAGATACCAAAAGCAACAAGAAAGGAGAGGAGAGCAAGTTTCTTTTCATTCCTTTTATCGTATGCAGGCTACCCACCATAGGGCAGGTATAGTACTCAAGCCCTTAATCCCAGCATTGGACCATGAATCAATCATAAACTATAGATTCAACCATCTCCAAATGCCTACTCCCAGTGACCCCATGAGGCTTTGGAAGGACATCCAGACACAAACCATAACAATCTGCCATTGGTCCCCCAAAAACCTCACATACATTCCTTCATGTAAAAGGCACTTAGTCTATCTTTAAGTGTTCCCACAGTCCTAACAGTTTTACCATTGCTGAAATTTCCAAGTCTTCAATCTCTTCTGAGATGTAAGAAAAATCTTAGATTTGAGCCCCTGTACAAAATAAAAAGAAGTTAAATACTTCCGACATTCAATGGAACAAGATAGACATTTCCACTCCAAAAGTCACAAGCAAAGGAATACAAATGAATAGGAGCAAATTAAGTCCAAAATTCAGCTATGCAGACAAGAAGTCCTTTAGTTCCATGTGCAGCATTTGAGGCGATCTGTAGCGAGATGTGAACTCTAAAGGGCTTGGGCAGCACTGCCTTTAAGGCATGTCCACTGGTTACAGTTCCCATGGCTTCTCTCTTGGGCCAGTTTTGCACCCACCTTACAGCTATCCTTAGATGATCCATGCTCCTGGCTTCAAACTTCTAGGGTCTTCACTGCACCTTTGACTTCACAATAAAAACTTTACATATTTTCCTCTCAAGGGCACATTGTCTGGCCTCTCAGGTTTTCTGAAATCTGGGTGGAAGCTTTCTTGACTGCACAACTTCTTCATTTTGAAGGCTCCTAAATGCAGTGTCACACAGATAAAATCAAAGTCTGCTACCAGGAGCAGTACACAGGCTTCCCTCCTTCTTGGCTATGGGGGTGAAGTGCCTAGAACTCTGGGTACTCTGAATCCAATTCCAAGGAACAAATTCTTTTTCTTTTTATTTTTTTATTTTTATTTATTTATTTATTTATTTTTGCGGCACCGGGGATTGAACTCACAACCTTGCACCCAGAGGAACAAATTCTTTATGCCACCTTTCTGGAGCATGGTGTGATAGCTGCCATTCTGGAACATGGTGCTCCAAGGCTTTCTTTTCAAAGAAAAGTCTTTCACTGTTGCAATTTTTAGGGTGCAAATGGTGTGTTCCTGCTGCTTCTTGTGATGGCCTCAGGCCACCTTTCTATTCTTCTGTTTCTTATCAGCAATCATGATCTCTGCTGCTCTAATATTGCAATTCACAGCTTTACTGGAGCTTCCTTTCTGGCCAAACTCAAAAAGTTTTAAATGATTCTGCTGGGCTCTTTGCTTTTGATTGTTAACATAAATCTGGCTAAAAGCTCCTAACAGTAGCCATGCTACTGCCTCAACATTAGACTACCTTGAAATTTCCTCTGCCAAATTCATTAGTCTACTGCCCTTAATCTCAGTCTCAGGCAGTTTGTGGACATAAGCAAAATGCAGACAAACTTTCTTCCAAGCCATAACACATATCAACTGGAGTCCAACAGCCAATGCAGTTCTTTTCCCCAGCAGAAATTTCCAGAGCCTGGTCTTTACCAACAGGGTTACTTCTAACCAGTCTTCCATACAAAACAGCCTAAGGCATTCTAGCTCTACTTTTTCAGCTGGTATATCCAAACCTTTCCAAACTCTCCCCAGAAGCCATTCCTAAAAGTTCCTGAGCCACATATTTAGGCAGAGTCACAGCAACAACACCACTCTTGGCCCCAAATTCTGTCTTAGTTACTTTCCCATTGTTGAGACAAAATACTCAACACCCAAAGTTAAAGGAAGAAATGTTTATTTAACTCACAGTTTGTAGAGATTTCATCCCATAATTGGCTGGCTCTAAGGCAGGATGGCACATGGTAGAAGGGCAACCATTCATGGCAGTGGAAGATACCAAAAGCAACAAGAGAAAAGGGGAGAGAAAGCCTCTTTCCACTCATTATATTTTATGTGGGCTACCCACCCCAGGGCACATATAGCACTCACACCTTTAATCCCAGCATTGGAGACTATGAATCAATCACAAACTCTAGATTCAGCCACTCCCAGAAAGCCTGCCCCCCACGACCACATGAGGTTTTGCAGGGATGCTGAGACACAAACCATGACATTTGAATTCTGACTTAGAAAGTAAAGACATTCTTAAATCAATGATATTGGATGATACCATTAAATACAGACATGATAATGTCATTTTAGTTAAACAAAAAAACATTGTTTTTAGAGATGCACACTGACTTATGGACATGTAGAATGACAATGTTTCATAGTTGCTTCTTGTACTTGATAAAAGTTCTCAACAATTTAAATTTTGATGTTAATATATGGAAATTTATTCTACAATCCTCTCTACTCTTGTATTACTACTACATAGACTAGCACATTTTCTAGTCTCATATTTTTGTCTATATCTGTAGTTGGTATTTTTGTATTGAAAATATTTTAAGAAGAATTGCTACTTCAGATATCATAAAGATATTTCTGAAGTCTGTCAACAACTTTGAAAGTTAATAAAAAATTTCAGTAATTCTTACTCCTATTCAAATATGTAATTGTCTTTTTAAGGGGAATATTTTGAGGGCAGAAAAACATATTTGAGGTGTAAGATCTAAGATGTTTTCTTTAAAATGCAGTCACTTTTCTTTTTGGTCTTAAAGGTCTTACTGCTTGCTATACGGTAAAAATAATGTCAGAATAAAATCAAACCTGGACTTCTCCAACCCGCCACTGAAAAGGAAAAAATATTCAGATAAAATAGAAGGTTGTTGAATTTTGTAACATCCCCCTTATCCACAAATTTATCTTTTTATTGTTCTGGTTTCTTTATGAGGAGTTTGTTTCCTCTTCAGTAGTTTAGCCTAGGTCAGAACATAGCACACTTTCCTTACATCCCCAAGCAAAACTGAGGCAAGTCTGAAACATTTATTCAAGTTCTCATAGAAAATGGGGGGGAAAGGAAAGTAAAAACAAGTAGTAACATATCAGGGACTTAAAACAGCAGCATGAATACCTCTGGGGCATCTGTTACAAATGTAAATTTATGAACCTGACACTGGACTTGCTAATCAGTATATTCAGGAATAGACCCAGGAATTCATGCGTTATACAACTTTGTGGTAATTCTTTTATGGACAAATATTTTAAAATTACTAAACTTGATAACCTCCAACTTCTGATTCAATTGATTTATAACAACCATTCTTAAACTTGATTACACATTAGAATCTGTAAGGAACCTTGTAAAAGTTCCAATACCCAGCCCTACAAATGACTAATTAAATCAGACTCTGGAGGTAGGAACCAGGCATTAGTAGTAGCTTTTAAAACTCCCAGATTATTCTAATGCACGGTCAAATTTAAGAGCCCTTAGTCTAGAATATAACATGACCCAGACACTGGTGTTTTTTTAAGGGCAACCCAAATGATGTTTAAGTTCTACCTGTACTTAGAACCAAAGAACCATGTGGTTTACATAAACAATTCCTCATATTCATTTTCAATTATGGATCTTCTAAACCATCTCATTGTCATAGCATGAATCACTCTTTCACTACAGAGCGGGAATGACCACAAGCATGGTTTGGTGCTACATAATCCAAAAAAATAAGAATGCAGAAGGGTAAAAACTTTCCCTTCTACCCTTTGTTGTGTGCCTTCTGAGTTCTGATGTCCTACTTAATGATTAACCCTTTCCAAAAGTAGACAGTATCACTTATTGTAAGAAACCTCACTTCCCACCCATTTAGTCACCTTACCTCCAGTGCTCTCAAATCATGCCAGAATTTTCTACAAAGCAGTGACTTCAACATTTGACCATGAGATGCTAAGTTAGAAAATTGGCAAAGATATTTCATGCTAACTACATAAAGGAAAAATGTATTTGAGTATTAAGTAGCAAAAAATTACTAACAATATGCATGTACACACATATGTGTAAATTACATTATGGTTTATAACTGAATGCATTATAGAGCATATGGTTCTTGAAGACTTCAGATACAAATTTAAAGGTTTTTGAGGTCTTCAAGTTCTCAAGAAGAAATTCATTCCTGAACACTGGCACCCTGAGCTACCAGCAGGGAGGTATCACCCTATTATGAAATTGCGTTCAAAATTTACACACCCATATTTGAACTCAGAGCCACCTTTTACTAGCTACATGATTTTAACAAGTTCCGTAGTCTATTTAAACTTTTACATTCTTATCTATAAAATGAGAATGACTATGATATCTGCCCTGCAGGACCTTTGTGAGAATCAGTGCATGTGATACATTGACAAGTTACTTAGCACATGATTCAAGGTCAAAAATGGATGGCCAATTATCTTCTTTAGAATATCCTGTGTTATTTAATGCCTTCATAATGTTGTTATAACATTTGCTTTGCCTTGAATGTCTTTTCCTCCTGGCAGCCTGGCTTTTTCATTCATCTAGTATTCATTGAATGTTTGCTCTGAAACAGTCCCTTATTAGTGAGAATAAAATGAACAAACCAGACACTCCATACACTGATGAAAAAACATCCCAAATTGACAAGCGCTAAGAAGGAAAATTAGTGAATGAAATAAAAGTGTACAGGAATGGAGCCTTACAGATGAATGGATAAAGAAAAGGTGGTATTTATATACAATGGAGTACTGCTCTGCCATAAAGAACAATAAATATTTGTCACTTGTTTTAAAAAAATGAGTGTACCTTGAAACCATAACGTTAAGTGAAATAAGTTAGACACACAATCTTAAATATCACACAGTTTCTCTTATGAGAAACATAAAATATAAATAAAGAGAAAATAATAGATAATAAATAGCAAAGAGATAGATAATAGATAATAAATAACAAGGAGATAGACAATAGATAAAAATAACAAGGAGATAGATCTTTTGCAAAAGGAAAGAGAAAAAGGGACGGTGGGGGAAGAATAACGGAGCAGGGAGATGAAAACAAAATTAAGATGTGTTATGCACATGCATCAACACTCCATGAGGAATGTAATCATTATGTACTGTAAACCTATACTAATTAAAAGTTAAAAATTAAAAAAGAGAGGGGAGCCTCCAGTTTGATGAGGTATTACCAAACAGAAGTACAGGATAGGCATTTCCAGCATTGATTAGATGTTCTCTAGTTTTGTGACCTTGGGCTTCTCAGCCTCTGTACTTGTTTCCTTAGTACCTAGCAAATAGCATCATCAGGAAAATTAAATGCTGTGCGATCAATATCTGGTATATAGCAAGTACTTAGTAAAACTTTAATTTTATGAAAACCTGCCTCAATGTTACATTTTTTATGAAACTTTACCTGCTATTATGTAAGCCACTAATCAGTGTTGAATTAACAAAATGTTCACACACCACAAGTCGTAAGTCAGATACTTGCATCACCTTGTACTAAACTGTACATCAGCTTGGGAGGGTGGCATTTATTTTTGCCATCTAGTGTAAGGTTTTCATTTGAAATTGCATAAACTAGCTGCTTATGTAGTCTGGTAGCATTTAAGAGCTGCAATGGAAAACTTTGTTTTAACAGACAAAAGGGACTATCTTTGAGAATAGCCTTTCAAGTCAGTCCATCTTGACAATTTATTTTGCACCC
>RJWM01028189.1:0-25931 GCA_004363535.1 Dasyprocta punctata | reverse complement strand
CTTGAACGTGCAATCCTCTTGCCTCACCCTCCCAGAGTACTGGGATTACAGGTGTGTGCCACTGCACCCAGCTTCTCAATAGCTTTGCTGTATATAACAGATCTGATGTGTGAGTTAGGATCCGTCACCTAGCTTACTTCTCAGGGACCCAAAGGTCACTTTTGCTGAAAACACTGACTCTTCTCTTGTGCCTCAGATGTCTGGCAGGTGCCTGGAATGGGATCAAGAGGTGTGGCCCCCTGATCTCATGCCCTGTATGTCTCCTTGCTACCTTAACCATCAGCTCAGATTTTCTCAGCTCTGTGTGCAGACATCTCAATCGCTCATAGGTGCTGGTATGTGTTTTCCTTCACTCCACCCTTAAGTTTTTCGCAGTCTCAGCAGCGCAAGCACCTGAAATGCAGAGGCTGCATCATGAGGCCCCAAGTAAACCACAAGGCCGGAACATTCACACGGGATGATGGCACCAGCTGCAGAAGTAACTCAGCAGTTTCTGGGGCAAGACGACTGCCGATTGGTCAGGTTCTTGCACAAGAAGGAAAACATTACGGTCAATGAAAAATTACCAGACTTCAGCAGACCCCAGCAGATCAATAGAAGCTTGCTTCTCCCTCTGCTCAGAGAACAGCCTGGTCCCCTCTTTTGATCATTTCTCACTCCCTGTGGCTCGAGTTGAAGTCAGGCAACTCAGTTTGAAGTTCCAATAAATCCTCGCCTGTGTGCTTGCAATATTTGGCTCAGTCTCATTTCTACTGCTTTATGCCCACAGTCTCCAGGAATACCCGCACTTATGACTGTATAACCCAGCACCTGCCAGTTAGAAAGGAAACATTTGACAGGTTTTCCAAGCTTCCACTGCACCTAGAATAACATCTGAGCTTTTCTCATTATCTCTTTGGAGATGCCTGCCCTGAGGCTGCCCAGGCAGACGTAATGACCTCCTCATCTTTTCCCAAGTCAGCCTTTCACGCATCTACAACAGCGCAGTGTGTGCTGCCCGACTCAGAGGTGCTGTTTCCACTGATGCCACGTGCCCCTCTCATACCCTCTATTACTCTCTCCAGCCTCGCTTTCTCGCAGCCAGGATCCTCCCCAGGATCCTCCCTCAGCTTTCTTCTCTTTCCCTACTGCTGTGCATCTTTCTAGACTTAACATCCTTATCCTTCAATAACTGTTTGGCGAGCACCTTGCATGCCTGAGGGAGGAGACAGATGTACGCAAGTAGAGAAGTGAAATGTATGGCTTGTCGGGTAGTAAATGCTATGGAGAAAAATAAAGCAGAAAAGGGAGACAAGAGCAGTGTGTGGGGGGGGGTGTGTACCCATTCCCTTGGGAAAGGGCCGTGGACAGCAAGAGCAGCCACTTTCAATCTTCCAGGTAGAGGAGGTGATACTTGGACAAAGCCATGAAGGGTTTTCTTGTGAAGAATGTTCCAGGCAGGGAGAGGAGCGCATGTGAAGACCCCGGGATGGGAGAAACAAAGAAGCCAGACCTCCCTCTGTTGCAGTCTTCTTGTGGACTTGCCTGACCCTGAACTGGAAGTGCCCCCCCCCACAGCCCTGCGCTCTCCCCGGTCCTGGTGCTCTTTCCTCATCTGAGCACCTAATTGTAAGGCAATGCCCCCCCCCGCCCACACCAGACTGGGAACATCTTGGGGATAGGGACTGTATGTTTTATTTTGTTATTTCCAGTATCCCACTGGGGCATAATACATATTAACTAATTAAATCAATCAATGCCTAGACAAACTAGACTGTGTACTTGAGGTAGTCTCATCCATCTGTCTCCTTAGAAGTATTAGTACACTGTATGGCACAGATTTGGTCCTCTAAAGATGTTTGTTGAATGACTAATAGAAATAGCATGCTGGTGGTACACACTTGCATTCTGGGAGTCTGACACAGGAGGGTAATAAATTCAAGCCCAACCTGAATAACTTAGCTAGACCATACCTTAAAATAAATAAATAAATAAATAGCTGGAGATGTAGCTCAATGCTAAGGCCCTGAGTTCAATCTCTAGTATCCCTCTCTCTCTCTCTCTCTCTCACACACACACACAGAAAAAAGAGAGGATATAGAAAGAAGAAATATCTAATACAAAGTACAGTTAACATACTAAGTTCTTCACAAGGCTCATCTCATTTGATTCTTAAAAAGATTCTATGAGGTAGACACTATCGTACTGATAAATTAATTGGCCTAAAGCTGCCTCCATATATATGTTAAGTTTGGCCAAGAGATCACTCTGCAAATAGTGAATTGCAACCTCTCCTGACATGCAAATAGGATGCTCCTACTAAGAATAGTAACTTGCTCTTATAGTCTCAGCCAATCACAAGCATCCAACCATTCAAACTATGTTGAAATAAGACAGACATGAGTTGCAACCAATCAGGCTCTAACTACCTTACTTGCTGGTGGGCACTTCCTTTTCTCTGGCTATAAATAGTACTGGTGCCTGTGTGGTAGGAGTGGTCACTCTGAACCATTTTTGGTCTGCACTACTATCCCATTCTAGATTCACAGCAGCAACAAGTAACAAAAGTCGATTAAAGTCTGAAAAATTAGATTTGCTGTCATTTTCTCTTCTAGCAACATACACTTTGCAGATTGGGATACTAAAGCCTGAAGAAGGAAAAACAGCACCTCCCATATCACACAGCTGGTCACACAGCAAAGCTCTGAAAGGAATCTGATCAGCCTGACTCCAAGGCCACACACACCTGGCCCAAAGTTTAACAGCCTGGCATGGGTCAGGCAGTGGAGGCAGAGCAGGGTTAGAGATGGGAGGAGACAGTAGAAAGGTTTCCTGTGAGGCCAGGAATAGCATGGTGCCCATCTCTGAGCTCCTTTGTGTACTGAAGTGCCCGACACATGGTGGATATTCCCAGTAGTTAAGTGATGTTGAATAGATGGCAGGGATTCCTTTTCCCAAAAGGAAATGTTTTCTTGTGGTTTGGGTTACCAAGAAATTCAGGCAAGGCCTCAGATTAACACAAACACAAGTCCTAGCCTACCCTGTTCAAGTACCCCTCTCCCCTCTGGCTCTGTCCCCTATTTTAGAAATGTTTTTCCATGCATCCTTCAGCTTCCCTTTAGGTGTGACCTGGCTTTGCCAACTACTCCAGCCCTCAAGGTCTGACAAGTGATGGTTAGAGGACCACAGCAGCCGTAGGGAGGCTCTCCTGCCAGGGCTGTGCCTGTCTGCCCTGCTCCAGGCCCCTGTTTAGGCTCTCGGAATCCCATCTCCCTCTCCAGCCAGTTTGTCCCTCCTCAGTCTGTGCAGCCCACATGCTATAACTGACCTCTGTGGCCTGACCTTGGATCCTGCTCCTGAGGCCTGTTCCCAGCAACTCTTGTCAGGCAGAGCTTGTAGCCCCAGGCCCTGCAGCCCGTCCACATCCAGCCTGAACACTGGCACCCACAGCCTGTGGTTTCCAGAATCTTCAAGCAGTGAGTGAGAGTGAGATAGAGGCAGAGCCTGCAGATGAGAAGAGATTTCTGCCTGGACCCCACCGAGCGTCACCCTACTCAGCTCCAGCTGCCTTTGCAGATGCAGAAAACCCAGCAAAACGCTTCTGTGGCCCTGGCCACCCTGCCCTGATTTATCCAGGTCACAGCCTTATCTACTTTGCAAGCCTTTGCTAATCCCTCCAGCCCCGAGAAGCTCTACCTTGGCCTCACAGCCTGCTAATGTCCTGGCTAGTGGAGGACTGGGGCTCCTTGGGCTTGTCTGGGACAGGATCCTGAACACAGAGCCTGGGAACTTGATGTCCAGGATGACAGCCTGGGACTGAGTGCCCAGACTGTAGAAAAACAGATCAGAGTGACTGGAGCCATCACTGAAGCAATGCACATCGGGAAGTGAGTTCTGAGAGTAGAGAACAGTGGCCAGAAATGCGCCATGTCACTCATTTAGAAATTATTTGCTGAGTGTCTGGCTGGGGCCCGAGATGCAAGAGCAAAGTCCTTACCCTTGGAGAGCTTAGAGTTTAGTCCCGGAGACTGCATGTGAGCAAGACACCAAATACATTGCAGGAGCGAGGATTGACTAAGCCCAGAGCAGTAGGTAAAAAGGACAGCAGCTCCCTGCCAGGCCAGCCAGAAGCTGCAAGGAATAATAATAGCTGCTGGAACAACCATGATGGTGGTGATTGACACTTACTTGGTGCTTACCATGTGCAAGGCACAGTGCTTAGCATAACACCTGATATTATCTCATGTGTTACAGAGATTAACTCCAAGGACGAATCAGTCAGTTGGGTGGCCCAAGATTCCCTTGCTAACCAGAGGCTCTGTAATCCTACAAGGACTCAATGTCTTTATAGATTGGCAGCCGCTAGTTTGTTAAGAGTTCTTGACACCATACAGATATTAGCTCTTTTTCTTTTCTCATGGTCAGAGGGAAAGGGAGAAGGGAACCTTAAAAACTAGAAATGTGTGCAGTCCAAAGTGAAACTTGCTCAGAGTTCACTAAAGATAACTGTAAAGAACACTTTCTATTTTCCTTTTTATTTCTGTCCATACTGGCTTTTAAAAAAAGAATTAAAACTTCACAGATTAAGTTGAAAATCCTCATTATCTCATCGCCCACCTATTTCTAATTTTCTTTCCTTTTCTTCCCAAAGACAACCAGATGGCAAAATTAATGAGTATTGTGTCTGGCCTTGATCCTCCTGCAACAGATGCGTATCCATAAATGATGCATAACATTGTTGCCTTGTTTCCATTTCACCTGAATGGAATGACAGTTATCTTAACTTGCTTTGTTAAGTGTATCTATCTTGATACTTTTAGGTCTGATTCATTCTACAGTATATAATGGAAAGTATAATGTTGAGTTATAGAGTAATTATATTTTCCCACAAATTTTACTTTGAAAATTTTTAAACCTGAGAATTTCCAAGACTAACACTACAACATTTCATCAGTTGTTAACAGTTTTGCTATAATTGCTTTACTGCTTTATTTTTTGCCTCTCTCTGCTGTCTCTGTCTATCTGTCTCTGTCTCTCTGTCTGTTTCAGTCTCTCTCTCTGTCTCTGTCTCTGTCTTGTCTCTGCCTCTGTGTCACACACACACACACACACTATTTGAGGATAAGTTACAGACTGCAGAGACCTAGTTTCTGAATAGTCCCTATCCTTTTGTTCAATTGGTTTACTTTCCCCAGTCCAGAATTCAAATAAGAATCAGGTATTGCATTTGGTTACTGTGGCCGTTTAGTCTCTGTCTTGGTTACTTTTCACTGGTTGCTGAGACAAGATACCTGACACCCAAAACTAGGGAAGGAAAGGTTTATTTAGCTTACAGTTTTTTGGAGGTTTCAATCCATAATCAGCTGGCTCCAAGGCAGGGTGGCATGGCACAGGGGCAACACTTCAAGGCAACAGCTAAGCAAAAATGGTCAGAGTAAAAGGGGCCAGAGCAAGCCTCTTTTCCTCCCTTACATTGTACACAGGCCACCCCCTCCCTCCAGGGTGGGTGTAGCTTCACAAATATCCTTGCCTCCCTTTGCACAGGATGAGGATATTTACAAAGTACCCTGGCTCCCTGCTGAGTCTGTCAGTTAAACTTCTGACCTTCTCAAATTGACACAATGAACAGGTAACTGCTTGTGCTCTACATTCCAGGATGTAGAGCTGCTGAGTTACTTAATTAAGCTTCTAGACTTCTTAAGTTGACACAATGTATAAACCGTAACAGTCTCCTTTAATCTACAAAGTTCTTCATTGTTTCTCGTAACATCAACGTTTGAATTTGAGCCAGTTGCTTTGCAGAATACCTCTCAATTTGGGTTTGTCTGGTTGCTTCCTTGTGATTATCAGCTTAACCATTTTCAGTAGGAATACAATGTAGGACAGACCGCTGCCTAGAAATCACGAATTGGCAAAGTGCAGTTTTGCTAGTCACTGTAAACCCGGGACACCAATGGCCCTCATCCCTCTGGGGCTCTGAGTACCTGTAGCCCTCAGACCTTAGTAGTACAGCTGCCAGCTGCCACTGGCCTCTGTCTCTGTGGGAAATTGCCCTGGTTATGGCTGCTATCCAGAACTACCATTCTCCACCACCAATCTCTGCTGATTTTTGCTGCTGGTCTTTGGAACCCTTCAGGGGCAGTGACCCTTAGTGTTTATAGTTCTTTTTCCCCACTGTGGTACTGGGTAGGGATTGAACCTCTAACCATGCTACCAGGATAAGAATCCTGAGCAGATTCACAGGCCCGTCCCAGCCCATACTACCCAAGAAATAAATCACAAGCAGTTGTGTAGGACCATCAGAGTGAGGCTTTATTTGAACAGGGCCTGAGCTATAGCACACGGTGAGGGGCACTGAGGATGGAAGGGGGTGTCAGTGCCTAAGGGGAGCCCTCTTAGCCCAACCTAAAAGGTATGAAGAACGCTGCTTGCATAAGGGTAGCAGGCCTGTGATTGGTCCAAACTGGTCCAAAATCAAGTTTTCTGTTTCCAACAAAATCATACCACTGGTATTTTAACTTGCTTTCCCTGCCTGTAAGTGCAAATGAGCATTTTGGCACGTGCTTCATGGTCATGTAGATTTCTGCCTTCATGAACAGGCTGTTCATATCTGTGTTAACCACTTACTAATCCAACTATTTAAGTACAGGATGAGCAAAAATTGCATATCCTTCATTAATTTTTGTAAGACAACAGCAAATGTAAAAATGACAATTTTATTAAATTTATTAAATACAAGAATCAACTGGTTGAAATGACAACTCCCTGAGTGATGCTCATGGTAAACTGTTAAGTGATTAGTTCTGGTCTTTTTGCCTTCACCTGCACCCTGGCCCTTCCTTCCCTGCTCTGCTGTGTTGGAGAGTTGGGGGGCAGGGGAATGGGCTCCTTGGGCTCTGGAATGAGCTACTTCCAGGAGGTAAGAAATTGGTGGCCAGGACAAAAATCTTCTGGTGTATGTGTTGCAGATATATTCTCTAAACAAGCCAGTTGTTCTTTAACTTTACTTATGGTGTCTTTGCTTGTACAAAAACTTTAATCTGCTTTCAGTACCTTGTTTGAAAAGTCCTTTATAAGCCTGGTAACACTAAGATAGCTCTCCTAATTCCCTTCTTTTTTAAATTTTTAAACTTTTTATACTTACAACTTTAATCCTTTAATACATTTCAGTTTATTTTGAAGTGTAGTACTAGTCTGAAATTTAATACCATTTGTTAAACAGCCCAGCCTTTCCCCATTGCTGATGATTTGCAGTACTGGGGATGGAACCCAGAGCCTCTTGAAGACAAATATGTGATTTTCCACTGAGTGGCGCCCCCAGGTCCTTCCTTCCATTTTAATGCATTCTGTATCACATAAGTTTCCACCTGTGTAGGTCTATTTCTAGTTGTTATTTATGTTGCTTTCATCTATTTTTCTATATTTGCACTGATATATTTCTACCTGATTGTTATAATTTTTAAAAACCAGGTGTGATGGTGCCCACCTACAATCCCAGTACTTGGGATGCTGAGGCAGAAGGAGGACCACCATGGGTCTGAGGCCAGCCTGAGTTACATAGCCAGTTCAAATCCAGCATGAACTATGTAGTGAGACCCTGTTTCAAAAAAAAATTTTTTTTAATCTTCACATATACTAAGGAAAATCCTTCATTTCTAAAGTTATTTCTTGGTTATTCTTAAACCTTTATTTTTTCATATGAATTTTAGAATCAGTTTTTTAAATTCCATGAAAACTCTCACTGGGAGTTTTAGTTTTTATTAGAATTGCCTTGTATTTCATAGATTACTTGGTGATATTTACTCTTACTCTGAATGTAACACATTCTTACTCTATCTCTTCTTACAAGTTTTTCAATAAGCTTTTGTGATTTTTCTTCATAAAGGTGTTCATATATATTTATATTTCGGATCTATATATTTCACATATATATTTCAGATTATTTCTATGAATTCTGTATTTTTTTGTTCTTATTGCGAATGGCAGTTTTCCCGTTACATTCTCTGATGTCTTACTAGTCGTATATAGGAATGCCAACCATAGACTGAAAATAAACCACTCCTCATTTAAGTTGTGAGTGTTGGGTATTTTGTCTCAGCAAGAGGAAAATAGCTAAGACAAGGGCCACCAAATATTTCTGTTTGTACTCTCAAGTGCGTATTACATTGGAGAGGATGTAATGTCCACTCCTGGCATTGCCCAGCTAATGGCTACTTTGGGGATGGTAAGGACATGATGCCTATGTGGAGAGGTATCACAAGCAAATGGCAAATGACCTTTAAGAGAGCCCACCTCTTAAAGGTCCCACCCACTCCTAAAAGAACCACAGTGGAGACAAAGCTTTCAGTACATGAACCCTTAGTGTACAAACCACATCCAAACTAGAGTAAAAACCTTTCCAACTGTGCTTTCTTTGTTGTTATTCTAAGCATGTTCATTCCAAATGAGAGTCTAGCTCTTCCTATTTCAGGGAAAAGTTTCATGTTTCCAGCTGCATCTCCCCCAACCCGCATGCTCATGTCTCATTTGGACCATAGACATCCCCTGCTTTCTAGCTGCCTGACTTCAGGTCTTACAGCTAAGGAGGAGTCTGGATCCAGGGTACATATCCTCTCCTGTGTAGGCTGGAAACAACCCTAGAATGCTGAGAAGAAATAGACATAGACATAGCCATGGAATACATTCTTCCCCATACCTCTAACCCAGTCTCCACTGACCTCACATGAACTCATAGACACCTGATTGGGGAAGTTCCTGGATCCATTCTGGAAGCAAAAGATATAGGCACAGAAAGTGAATTAATACAGTGACAGAATGGGCAGCAGCACTAACCAGGGAACCTAATTTTTTGTGTGAAAGCTCTTGATTTAAACCAAGCACAAACTCTGTAAGAAGCCATGAGTAAGTACGTCCCTGAGCCATCCTTGGTTCTTCTCAGCTGTAGGTCCTTGGCTCTAAGTGAGGCCTAGAATTCATCTCACTGCCTTACTACTTGCTATCTAGAAAGGGCCCTCTGCACCTACATGGTTGCCATTCATTTGTTCATTCATTCATTCATTCACCGAACACACATTGATGGAGATCCTTCCATTCAATAGGCCCTGTGCTACATGCTAGGGGATTAAGGACAGTAGCTTACCATCTCCCCTTCTCAACTCATAGCAGAGCCTTTCTGAGATCTCATCTCAGAGGAGAAGAGGGACTTGCTTTGATTATCCTAAGGCCATCAAAGATTATCCCCTCAGAGCGTTTCTGTGCTTACCTCCTATGTTCTGGAGCTCCCCACTGGGTTTGAGTTGAGGGACAAATTTTTTATTCCTCTTTGTAGTATCATATGGGGGTGAATACAGGAGTATGAAATGCAGAAAAGTCTCCCATCACATATAAAAAACTAATCCATATTCTCTAGGGTTTGAGATATAGCCCTTCCAGACTTTGGGGTCTTCCTTCTTTGGGGAGTCTCACTAGATAGATGACTATAAATAAACATTTACAAAAAATATGCAACATTTTACAAAAGGTATGTGGGCTGACTTTCTGAAGGGAGAAGGAAGAACAGGAGATGTCCTATACTTAGGGCAGTCCTGTGAAGTAAGATGTGTGGAAACAGAGATTGTACTAGGCTCTACTAATTTCAAGTATGAAAACGCCTATGTTCATAATTGTGCAGAGAGACTTGTAACATGACTACTACAGTCAAGCCAAGAAGGAGTGGATATGAGATGATCATCCTGGGGCAACAATTTTTAAAGTGGAAACAGAAAGAAAGGTGCTCCCTGGGAATGATGAAGAGGTAGATTTATTTGTATTTTTGGGTAAATCTCAGGGACAGGCCAGAGCAATGAAGAGTTGCAGCCTGCCTTTGAAGCACGGTTGATTGCGCTATAGGCTGAGCCAGGAAGACCAGAAGCTAATAGTAATTTGATCCCTGAATACCTCCTTGCCTACATTTGGCCCTCTGTGTTGTGGCAGACTGATCTTTTCTCATTTTCTTCAATTATGTCCTATTCTTCTTTGAACATGGCGAGAGTATTTACAGATTCCTGTTCCTAGACTGCCTCAACAAGCTACTCTTAGCACATCAGCCAGTGTGTAATGTAAGAAGAAATATCTACATGAGGGTAGTGCATCCTACAGTCATTGCGGGGTCGGGGTGTGGGGAGCGGTGTACCAGGAAAGCGTGTCTGAGGTTGTTTCCAGAAAACATGCTCAGAGTCACATCAAAGAACTGGTCTGTCAAGAAAGCCACTGTTTCTGCATGACCAGGAGTTGTTCATCAGATCACAAAAATGTTGTTAAAGCTTCGATCACCAGAACCAAGCCTTGATTACTACAACATATACCAGGAAATCAGTCCCTAAGCCCTGCCCATTTTCCCATTCACTCAGTTTCAATTTCAAATCTCGAACAAATCTATCTGATAAGCACTGAATAGAATGGCCATGTAGTAATCTTCACATCATTTCACTGAACCAATTTTGTATACCTGTCTTAGTTAATTCTCTCATTGCCAAGACAAAATATCCAATACCCACAAGCTAAGGAGGAAAGGTTTATTTAGCTCACAGTTTGTAGAGGTTTCAGTTCGTAATTGGCTGGACCCAAGGCAGGGTGGCTTGGCAGAGAGATATTGCAGAGAACAGTTCATAGTGTCCATGAAAAAACAAAAGCCAAAAGGAACCTTAATAATACCTTTATGCCCCTTTATTTTATCCAGACTACTTAGGGTGGGTAGCACTCACACCCTTAATCCTCATACCCTTGAGGCTGGCATTGTCCCATGTATCAATTCCAGCATCATACACTCTAGATTCACCCACCTTTGAAAAAGCCCCACCTATGATTGCATGAGGCTTTGGGGGGACATCTAGACACAAGCCATAACAGTACCCTAACAAAAAGATTCTTCACTTAACTACTACTATCTTTAGTCCTCTGAAAAAAGTTAGTCACAGAAGGATTGCTACTCTTAACACAATCCAGAAAACAATTTATCAAGTCAAGAAACTACTACTTACTGGAGGTGAGGGTACAAATTCAACACTGTACCCACAAAATAGATTTCTCCACTCCTGACTCTCTCAACCATCAGATTGGTTCTGGATTCAAGTGTCATATATTGAATCTTATTTACAGAATTTGAATCTTCTTTAGCAACATAGTTGCAAGACAGACCAGGCATACTATCTACAAGAAACCTACTTTAAACATAAGACACACATCAGATTAAAAATAAAGAGTAGAAAAAATACACCATGCTAACATTCATCAAAGAAACAGGAGCAGCTACAGTAATTTCAGACAGAACAGGCTTCAGAGCAAGGAAAATTATCAGGGATAAAGAAAGCATTTATATAATGATCAAGATCAAGTTTTTTATTTTAATTGGTGGTACAGGGGATTGATCCCAGAGCCTCATGCTAAGCTATATCCCCAGGTCTTTTTTAAGTTTCTTTTTTTTTTTTTTTTTAATATTAAGAGAAGATCTCACTAAGTTTTCCAGGCTGGCCTCCTGTCTCAGTCTTCTGGCTATCTGAGATTACAGTCATGTGTCACTGTGCCCAGCTCAACCCTTTAATAGGACATAACGGTCCTTAATGTGTATGTACTAACAACAAAGCATCAGAATGTGAGGCAAAAACTAATAGAATGGAAAGGGGAAACAGAAAAATTCATATTTTAGTTAAAAGTATGCCTCTGTCTCAGTAAGGGACAGAGTCAGCAGGTGCAAAGTCAGTGAGAACATAGCTGAACTGAACAACATCATTAATCAGCAGGATCCCAGTGACATTTATAGAGTACTTTATCCCAAAACAACAGACGACATATTCTTTTTTTTTTTTTTTTTGCGGCACTAGGGATTGAACTCACAACCTCGCACCTGTCAGACAGGCACTTAAGTCACTGAGCCAAACTCCCAGCCCTGATTTTTTGAGGCAGGGTCGCACTGTGTCGCTCAGATCGGCCTTGTGCTCATGTTGTAGCCCAAGCTGGCCTCGCACTCACAACGCTCTGCCGACCTCAGCCTCCCGAGTGCTGGGATTAAAGGCGTGTGCCACCACGCCCAGCGCAGACAACATATTCTTAAGCTTGCATGAATGTTCACCAGCATAGACCATATTCTGGACCATTAAAGACACTTTAACAAATTGAAGAGAATATAAATCATACGTGTACGCTCTCAGACCACAGTGGAATTAAAGGGAAAATCAGTAGCTAGTTACCAGCTAGCTAGAAAAATCTAAAATTAATTGACAATGAAAAGATACAGTAATAATACAGAAGAGTGAGGCTCCTTTTGGAGTATTAGTACATGCTTATTACATTTTGATTATTTTCAACCCATTGCTTCTCCTTCCCTTGGCCCCCTTCCTGTCTCTAAAAATCTACCTTCTAATTTTGAGTCATCTGTCCTTTACTTTATTCATTTTTTTAGATTTCTGATACAAGAGTAAACATGTGATAATTAATTTCATGAATTTAGTTTATTGCCCTCAACATCATAGTCTCCAGTTCCATTCATTTCCCTACAAATGATATGATATTTTTCTTTCAGGCTGAATAATATGTGATTTTGTGTGTAAATATATATATATCACATTTTCTTTGCTCTTTTTGCTCAGAATGGCTTTGACGATTCTTGGTCTCTTTGTTTCTGAGGAGAACCGAAGTGTAAAGCTGTTTAAGAGTTCATTTTGACCCTGGCAGCAGGGTGGATAGGTGCGTTCCTCCCAGGGAGCCCATTGAATCTGTAGCTTGCTTTTGGTAGTATGACAGTTTTTGTTGTTGTTGAGGCCTTATTTGGTTTTAGTATCAGGGTAATTCTGGTTCATAGGTAATTCCAGATCATATTGTAGTCCCATTTGTTGAGTCTTACTATTATTTTCTGTGCTACCAGAGTCCTAGTCAGGAATGTTTTGCTTGTACATATTGCTCCATTCATCTGTTGATGGACATGTAGGCTGCTTCCATAGCTTAGCTATTATGAATAATACTGCCTATTTCTTTCAGAACTATAACAAGGAGTGACATAGCTAGATGAAGTGGTATTTCTACTTTTTGGTTTTTTGATAAATCTCCAGACTGATTACCATAATGTCCACACTAATCTGAATTTTTACTCACAGTGCAAAACATTTTTTTAATTTTACTCGATATCTCCATCAGCATTCATTTTTTTTTATATTCTTGAAGACAGCCATTCTGACTACCACGAGATGGAATCTCAATGTAGTTTTGGTTTGCATTTTTCTAATGATGCAATACACTGAGCATTTTTATACTACTGAGCCATTTGTTCTTCTTTTGAGAAATGTTAATTGAGTTCATTTGCCTATTTATTTGTTGATTGAATTATTTGAGGGTTTTTGAAGTTAATGTTTTTGGAGTTCTTTATATATTCTAGATACTACTCCTCTATCAGAAGAATAGTTAGCAAGGTATTGTAGTCAGGGGTTCCAAGGAGAACAATTACATACAGGGCACAGAATTTATAATATTATTTTATGATGGTCACCCAGAGTTAAACACAAAAAAATGCAGGAAATCTGTCCACAACACTAAAGACCTAGAAAATCCAGCCAAGGGCCTGGATCCCACAGCAATGTCCTGCATGAGTCCATCTGAAAATCTAGAGCCCATGACAATGCCACCCACGAGTCCAACTGGAGGACTAGAGCCCACAACAATTACCCATGCAAGTCTGTTATGGATCGGTGCTTGCCCAAAGGTCAGTGGTGGAAGCTAGAAAGTCTATGCCAATAGGGTTTAGGATCTGTGCCAGTAGGTTGAAGGTTCTACACTGGAGCCAAGAAGTGACACTCAAAATAAGGACCAGGGCTGCCCTGAAAAGTACCACAGCCATCCTCAGTGACAATGAGGTCCTGAGCCCCTTCTCTGAGAACAATCAAGTACATGACAGGAAGCCAGCATGACAAGCTTCTCCTGGAGATCGAACAACACACGTCTTCCCCTCCGGAGCTAGGAAGCAATGCTCAATGTAAGGAGCAGAGCTCCCCCAAAGTGAACCGCAGCCACTCTTCAGCGCCAAGGTCCAGAGCTACTCTGATGATAATGGCCAAATTCGTATCAGGGAAGTCAGCATGATAAGCTTCTCCAAGAGAACCAACAGTTCCAAACCACAACACTTAGAAGAACCCACACCTCGCTCTTGCTTTCCTTGTCTCCTTTTTGGCTGGCAACTTTCCTCAGGTACCATCTACACTCAACATCACGCTGATTTAATTCAGTTAGTGTTAAGTTGACCACCAGTTTTCAATCCATAGCACAAGGATTTTCTTTCATTCTATAGATTGTCTTTTCATTCTGTTATTTCTTTTGCTATGCAGAAGCTTTTGAATTTATTGTAGTCCCACTTGTTGAGTCTTACTATTATTTTCTGTGCTATTCCTAGTCAGGAAATTTTTGCCTGTGCATATGGCTTCAAATATTTCCCCTGTGCTAACTTTCAGCAGGTTTCCAAGTTTCTGGTCTTTTATCTACATTTTTGATCCATTTTGATTTGATTTTAGTACAGAGTAAGACGCAGGAATCAAGTTTCAATCTTCTGAATGTGGATATCCAGTTCTCCCAGAACCCATTGTTAAAAAGGATTTCTCTTCTCCAGAATATGTTTTAGGACTCTGTCAAAAATCAGATGGTTGGGCCGAGGGTTTGGCTCATTGGCTTAAGTGCCTGCCTGCCAAATGCAAGGTTGTGAGTTCGATCCCCAGATCAAAAACAAACAAACAAAATAAAAACAAAAACAAAAACAAAAACAAACCAGGAAAAAAATAAGATGGTCGTTTGTTTCCATATCTTTCATTCTATTGTATTGGTCTGTATGTCTATTTTTGTGCTAATATCATGTTGTCTTTGTTACTATATCTTTGTAGTATACCTTGATATTGGTTATTATTGGTTATTGTGATGCCTTTCAGAATTGCCCTTTGTTTGTTTGTTTGGTTGGTTTGGTTTGGTTTGTTTATTGTCTTTTTGAGACAGGGTTTCACTATGCAGTTTGGGCTGGACTTGAACTCACTTTGTAGCCCAGGCTGGTCTCGAACTTGAGTGATTCTCCTGCCTCAGCCTCCTGAGTGCTGGGATTACATGTGTGTGCCACTATGCCTGGCCAGCATTGCTCTTTTTGCCCAGGATTGCTTTGGCTATTAGTCTCTTTTGTACCTGAAGAGAACCAAGGTGCAGAGCTGTTTAGGAGGTAGTAGTTTGATGCTAGTGGCAGGATGGGCAGTTGAGTTCCTCCCAGGGATTCCATTGAATATGTAGATCACTTTTGGCAATTTGACATCTTTTGTTGGTGGTGGTGGTGGCATTGAGTCCTTATTTGGTTTTAGTACCAGGGCAATTCTTGTTCATAGGTTAAATCTGTAAGCATTCCTTACCTTTCAGTTTTATGGAAAAATTTGAAGAATATTAGGGCTAGTTCTTTCCTAAAGGTAAAATCTAACAAAATCCATTGAGTCCTGGGCTTTTCTTAGCTGGGGACAGTTTTTATTACTGATTAATCTCATTGCTTCTTATTGATCTGTTTAGACTTTTTATATTTTCAGTGTTGGTAGGTCAGCTATGTCTAGGAATTTACCCTTTTCCTCTAAATTCTTTGATTCATTAGAATATAAGTTTTAAAAAGTTTATAGTAATCCTTGGATTTCAGTGGTGACTGTTCTAATTTTGCTTTTTATCTCTAATTTTATTAACTATGGTCTTTTCTCTCTTAGTGAATGTGGCTAAAGGTTTATTAATTTTGCTTGTTTTTTGGAAGAACTAACTCTTTATCCATCAGTCCTCCATATGGTTCTTTTAGTCTCTATTTCACTAACTCCCACTTGATCTTTATTCTTTCTTTTTTTCTTTTTTTCTACCAGGTTTGAGTTTGGCTTGTTTTTATTTTTCTAAGACCTCGAGATACATCATTAGGTCATTTGTTTGTGGTCACACTGTTTTTTCTAATGGAGGCACCTATAACTATGAACTTCCCTTGTAACAGAGCTTTCACTATATCCCACAGGTTCTGATATGCTTCCATTATTATTTGATTCTATGAATTATAAATTTTCTCCCTTGATTTCTTCAGGGAGCCAGTGATTTTTCAAAAGTGTATTGTTCACTTTCTATGTGTTGTGTGGTTTCCTTTGCTGCTGATTTCTAGTTTCACTCCATTATAATCTGGTAAGATATATTTTATTATTTCAATATTTTGTATTCTTTGAAACTTACTTTACGACCCAAAGTACAGTCTACTTTGGAGAAAGTTCTATGGGCTGCTGAAAAAAGAATATAATCTGTGGTTGTTGGCTGTTGTAACACTCTGCAGATGTTAGTTAAGTTCATTTGATCTATACTGTAGCTTAAATCTGATGTTGCCTTGTTGCTTTTGTTTTTCTCCAGTTGTCAGTTAAGTTCATTTGATCTATATTCTAGCTTAAATCTGATGTTGCCTTGTTGCTTTTGTTTTTCTCCAGTTGTCTTATCTATTTGTGAAAGTGGGATATCAAGTCATATATTTGACTTTATTGGGGTCTATTTGTCCCTTTATGTTAAGTAGTATTTGTTTTATGGATCTGGGTGCACTAATATTTAATATGTACCATTTTCTTCTTGGTGAATTGTTCCCTTTACCAATATGAGTAACTTTTTTTTTTTTTTTTTGGTGGTACCGGTATTGAACTCTCAACCTCGTGCCTGTCAGGCAGATGCTTAAGCCACTGAGCCAAACGCCCAGTCCTATTTTTTTTGAGGCAGGTTGTAGTTCAGGTTGGCCTTGCTCACATTGTAGCCCAAGCCAGCCTGGAACTCACAATGCTCCACCTACCTCAGCCTCCTGAGTGCTGGGATTAAAGGTGTGTGCTGCCACACCCAGCTGAGTGACCTTTTTTTGAACTGGGCATTGAAACTAGGGACTTTGCAGCTCTGATTTTTTTTTAATCTTTTGATTTTTTTTTCAATCTTGAGACAGGATCTCACTGTTTCCAAGGCAAAACTCAAACTTGCAATTCTCCTGCCTCAGCTTCCCGAAGTACTAGGTATGCCAGTGTATCCAGTGATCTTCACCTCCTCTGACTAATTTTAGCTTCAAGATTACTTTGTCAAATATTCCTATATCTTCTAGTGCTTGCTTTTGGGATAATACTTTCCATGTTTTCACTTTTAGTCTGTGTATGTTTTTGCAATGAGGTGTGTTTCTTGCAGGCAACATATAGATGGTTTTCATTTTTTTTGATCCAAATGTCAGTCTCTGCCTTTTAATTAGAGAATTAAAACCATTTAAATTAAGTGTTACTATTGACAGTTATATATTCTTATCATTTTGTTGTTTTTTCTAGTGTTTGATTAATTTCTAACTCTTATTCATTTATCTGCACTCCCAGTAGGATTTATTCTTTTCCTTGGTCTCATGTTTGCAGTTGTCTTTTTCATCTATGCTTAGGATTCCCATAACTATTTTCTACAATCCTGGCTTAATGGTCATTAATTTCTTTAGTTTATACTTGTCTTGAAAGGTCTTTATTTCTCATTTGATTTTGATGCATAGACTTGCAGGAATTGGCAACTGTGTTCTTTCCAGGCTTGAAATATATCATCCCCCATGGGAAGAACAGATGGAGATAACAGTCTGGTCAGAGGGAGAAGGCAGAGTGCCCCAGGTTCTTTCAGTCTTGTTAGACCATTTGGGAAGATGAGTCTGAGCTCTTGGACCTCTGCCTCAGACTGCAGTCTCATTTCCAGTGACCACCTTTGCAATCAGGGCATGGCATAGGAGGTCTCTTAACACAGTCCCTCTTAAGGTGGCCTGACTTTCCACAGTAGTAGCAGGTGAGTTTAGCTGTTGTGATCTTCTTGGAGCCACAGTAATTAGACTTGGGGGTCTGTTTTTTTTATAAGGCCAAAACAAAGGCAACCACTTTTTGGTCTCTAAGCAGCAAAGCTCCGCCAAAGTGAACTGCAGCCATTCTCAGTGACAAGGTCCTGAGCTCCTCCAGTGATAACAGCCAAGTTCATATCAGGGAAACCAGCATGACAAGCTCCCCAGGGGAACCAACAGCTCCAAAAGAGCCAACAGCTCCAAACAACAACACTCACTTCAGACAACCCACAACACTACTCTTCCTCTCCAGGACTCCTTTTTGATGCTGGTAACTTTCCTCAGGTAGGCCATCTACACTCAGCACCATGCTTATTCGGTTCATCTGGTGTTTAAGTTGATCACCAGTTTTTAATCCACCACACTCTTATAAGTAAATTTTGCATTTCTTTCTAATATTTTCTATCTGCTTTCTTTGTTCTGAATTTTTGACAATTTGACTATGATGTGTAAAGGAGGTGTTCTTTTCTGGTTGTGTCTATTTGGGATTCTAAATTCCTTTATTACTGGAGTGTCCACCTCAACCCCTGAAATTGGGAAATTTTCTATTACAACTTAAGCGAGTAGGTTTTATATGACATAAGCCTGTATTTCTTCACCCTCTTTAAATATGGTAACTTAGGGTTATCCAAGATCTCATGAGTGATCTGCTCATTGTTTCTTATTCTGTTTTCTTTATTACTGACTGACCATTCTAGTACATCTGCCTTGTCTTCAGATCCTAGTATTCTTTCTTCTGATTCATCTTGCCTCTTGCTGAGAGTTTCAATTGAGTTTTTTATTTTACTAATTAAGGTTTTCATTTCCAGGATTTCTGATTCAAGTGGTCTTCATATCCTACATTGTCTTCCTTTATTTATTCAGTTGTTTATTAATTTCTTCTTTGAGATCCTTAACCACTTTGGTAATTGATTCATTTGGTTACTTATTTGTTTCTTCTTTAATGTAATTGATCATTTTTTTATTTAAGAAAAAAAGACACAGAAAAGAAAGACAAAAAGCAAAAGAGACAAATGAACAACAACAAATCCAATACAATGACATTATAGATTTACAAAACGAGATAGGAATTTGGCAGTGGTTGCACTATTGCATATCATTACCTTCAAAAGGGTTGTCTAGATTAACAGATATAGACATGCAAAATTGATCTTATCATATGAGTATTAATTGTTCTTTTTCAGTAACTAATACATTTAGTAGTATAGTCATTTTAGCTATCATATGTATACATATATACAAATTTATGTCTTTTTCCTTTTCCCTTCCTTCTTTTCTCCTTTCCCCATCTCAATTACTTTTGATCTTTGAGTAGTTTCCTTACCCTTACACAGTATTTATTGTAGATTTTGAATCATATATACTTTTTCAGTTTCTTACACTAGGGAGACAATACAGTATTTACACATGTGAGTTTGATTTATTTCAGTTATGAGTATGGTCTCAAGTCATGTCCATTTATTATAAAAGTCTCAATGCAATCTTTTTTGATAGCTGAGTAGTACTCCATTTTATAAATATACCACATCTTTTTAATCCATTCCTTGACTGATGGGCACTTGGGTGGTTTCCAAGACTTGGCTATTACAAATTATGTTGCTATAAACATGGTGCACATATATCACTGTGGCATGATGTTTTCAATTTTTCTGGGAAAGTGCCCAGAAGCAGGATAGCTGGGTAACATGGAATCTCTAATCCAAGCTTTTTGTGGAATCTCCACACTGATTTCCACAGTGGTTGCACCAGCCTACACTCCCACCAACTGAATTCCTTTTTCCCCGTAGCCCCTCCAGCATTTATTATTGGTTGATTTTTTTTGTCTTGGCCATTCTTTTTGGGGTGAGATGGAATCTCAGTGTTGTTTTAATTTGCATTTCCCAAATGACCATTGATGTTGAACATTTTTTCATGTATTTATCTGCCATTTGTATTTCTTCCTCTGAGAAGTGTGTATTCATCTCAGATGCTCATTTTTGGATTGGGTTCTTGACTTTTAGGGGCATGATTTTTTAAAATTCTTTGTATGTTTTAGATAGATGTCCTTTGTCTGAGGAATAGTTGGCTAAGATATTTTCCCAGTTCGTGGGTTTTCTTTTCACTCTGTTAGAGATTTCCTTTGACATGCAAAAACTTTTTAATAAGACAAGATCCCTGTTGTTGGTTCTGGGAAGTATTTCCCATGCAGTTTGATTTTTGTTCATGAACTCTCTGCCTACTCCTATGTCATCAAGACTTTTACCTACTTTGTCTTCCAGCAAATTTAGTGTCTCTTTTAATACTCAGATTTTGATCCATTTTCACTTTAGTTTTGTGCATGGTGATAGACATGGATCTAGTTTTAGTTTACAGCATATGAAAAGCCAGTTTTTTCCAGCACCAGTTATTAAAGAGACTATCTCTCTTCCAATGTACATGTTTGGCCCCTTTGTCCAAGATGAGATGGTTGAGTGTGTTTGTAGTTGTAGCTGCACTTTCTAATCTATTCCACTGATCTTCAGATCCATTTTGATTCCAGTACCATGCTGATTTTATCAATGTAGCTTTGTAATATAGTTTCAAGTTGGGGATTGTGATGCCTTGTGCCTTACCTTTGTTGCCTTTGCTATTCTAGGTCTCTTCTGGTTCCAGATGAATTTGAGGAATGATTTCTCTAGCTCTGTGAGGTATGCAAGTGGTATTTTGATTGGAATTGCATTAAATCTGTGTAACAATTTTGGGAGAATGGTCGTTTTCACAATGTTTATTCTTCCTATCCATGAACAGGGAATATCTTTCCATTTTCTGAAATTCTCTTTGATTTCCTTTTTCAGAGTAATGTAATTTTCACTGTATTGACCTTCTACTTCCTTTGTTAGATTGATTCCTAGGTATTTCCTTTTTTTGGATGCTATAGTGAAGGGTGTGGTTTCCCTTATTTCTCTCTCAGTGAGCTTGTTGTTTGTGTACAGAAATGCTATCGATTTTTAAGTGTTGACCTTGTATCCAGCAACATTATTGAATTTAGTTATTACTTCTAGAAGTTTGTCAATAGATTTTTGGGGGCCTTCTAGGTAAAGTATCATATCATCTGCAAATAGTGATAATTTAACTTCTTCCTTTGCTATCCTTATTCCTTTTATTTCTCTCTCTTGTCTAATTGCTCTGGCTAATGTTTCCAGAACCATATTGAATAGGAGTGATGATAATGGACATCCTTGTCTTGCTCCTGATTTTAGGTTGAAAGTTCTCAGTTTTTCTCCATTTAGTAAGATGTTGGCTGTTGGTTTATGATATATGGCTTTTATCAGGTTGAGGTAGAGGCTATCTATTCCAACTCTGTAGGGTTTTTACCATGAATGAGTGTTGGATTTTGTCGAAAGCTTTTTCTGCATCTATTGAGATGATCATGTGATTCTTGTCCTTGACTCTGTTGATATGGTGTATTACATTAATCGATTTGCATACATTTAACCATCCCTGCATTCCTGGGATAAATCCCAGTCGATCATGGTGTATAATCTTCCTGATGACTTGCTGTATTCTGTTTGCCAGTATTTTATTGAGGATTTTTGCATCTATGTTCATTAGGGAGATTGGCCTGTAATTTTCTTTTTTGGTTGGGTCTTTGTCTGGTTTTTGTATTAGGGTAATACTTGCTTCCAGGAATGAGTTAGGGAGATTTGCTTCCCTTTCAACTTCCTTGAAGAGTTTGAGGAGTGTTGGCATTAAGTCTTCCCTAAATTTCTTGTAGAATTTAGCAGTGAATCCATTAGGACCTGGGCTTTTCTTTGTTGGTAAGGTTCTAATTACATTTTCAATTTCATTAGCTGAAATTGGGTTATTCAGCAGTTTTACATCAGAGCTTTGATAATTCATACATTTCTAGGAAATTTGTCCATTTCTTCTGTGTTATCAAACCTATGGGGGTAAAGGTTTTTGAAGTAGGTATTGATGATTTTCTGTATTTCCACAGGATCTCTAGTGATTTCACCCTTTTCATTTCTTATTGCATGGATTTGAGTTTTTTCTTTCCTCTTTCTGATAAGGTTGGCTAGGGGGTTATCAATTTTATT
Source organism: Dasyprocta punctata (assembly GCA_004363535.1). Classification (NCBI taxonomy): domain Eukaryota; kingdom Metazoa; phylum Chordata; class Mammalia; order Rodentia; family Dasyproctidae; genus Dasyprocta; species Dasyprocta punctata. The sequence goes on along the minus strand of RJWM01028189.1, from coordinate 4,016 downwards.
TACTGTTTCAAAGAACCAACTCTTCAATTCATTAATTCTTTGTATTGCTTTCTTAGTTTCAATTGCATTAATTTCTACTCTGATTTTTATAATTTCCTCCCTTCTTTGGGCTTTTTGACTTGCTCTTCTTTTTCTAGAAGTTCAAGGTGCAGCATCAGGATGCTTATGTGTGTTCTTTCCATTTTTCTGATGTGGGAGTTTAGTGCTATAAATTTTCCTCTGAGGACTGCTTTCATTGTGTCCCACAAATTCCGGTAATTTGTATTTGCATTTTCGTTCGATTGTAGATATTGTTTAATTTCTTCTGTGACCCATTGATTGTTTAGGAGAGTATTATTTAATTTCCATATGTTTATGGGGTTCTTGTGGGGTTTTTGTCATTAATTTCCAACTTTATTGTGCTACAGTCAGATAATATGCATGGAATTATTTCATTTCCTTTGCATTTACTTAAGCATGTTCTGTGGGCTAGTATATGATCTTTTTTAGAAAATGACCCATGTGCAGCTTAGAAGTATGTGTATTCTGATGTTGTTGGGTTGAACACTCGGTACACATCTACTAGGTCCATTTGCTCACAAGTTTGATTCAGTTGTTATTTATTTGCTAATTTTTTGTTTGATTGATCTGTCACTTTGTGACAAGGGGGTGTTAAGGTCCTCTGTTATAACTGTATTACTATTTATTTGGTTTTTCATGTCTATTAAGATTTTTCTTACATAGTTGGGTGCTTGCCTATTTGGTGCATATATATTTATGATCATAATCTCTTTCTCTTCAAGATTTCCCCTCACAAGTATGTAGTGACCTTCTTTATCTCTTTTGATCATTCTTGGTTTGAGGTTCACATTGTCTGCAAACAAAATAGCTACCCCTGCTTTTTTCTGAACTCCTGTTGCATGAAGTATTGTTTTCCATCCTTTGATTTTTAGTCTCTGAATTTTCTTTTGAGCTAAATGTTTCTTGTAAACAGCATATTGTTGGATTTTGTTTCTTAACCCACTCTGCCAGTCTGTTTCCTTTTTATTGGTGAGTTGAGACCATTTATATTGATATAACTGATATGTATTGACTTATCCCTGTCATGTTATCTTTCTTTTGTTGGTTTTCTACTTTTTCTGTTTAATTGTTTGCCCTGCTTAGTGGTTTCCTTTTGCTGTTGTTCTTAGGATTGTAGTTATCTTCGTCTCTTTCTAGAGTATCTTTCAGTACTATTTGTAGTGTTGGTTTGGTGGTCATGAATTTCTTCAGTTGTTCTTTGTCGTGGAAGTATCTTATTTCTCCATCAATTTTTAAAGATAGTTTTGCAGGATACATCAATCTGGATTGAAAGTTGTTTTCTTTCAGGATTTGAAATACTTCACTCCAAGATCTTCTTGACTTGCAGGTTTGTGTTGAGAAGTCTGCTGTGATTCTGATAGGCTTTCCTTCATAGTTGATCTATTTCTTTTCTCTGACAGGTTTTAGTGTTCTGTTCTTGTGCTGAATTTCTCATATCCTAATTATTATATGTCTTGGTGAAGATTTATTTTGGTTATGTTTAATTGGGGTTCTGTATGCCTCACATATATGTATATCAGATACTCTTCCCATGTTTGTAAAATTTTCTGCTATTATTTCTGCAAATAGTCTTCGCAGGTCATTCATATTTACCCCTGCTTTTTGTTGATTCCTACCTATCTTACATTGTTTCTCTTTGCATCTTGCAGCTATTGAATTGTTGTTTCCTGGTTCCTTGTTATTTTTAAGAGATCTTTTCTTTCATGATCATAAGCTTCTATGCTGTCTTCAAGGTATGAGAATCTATCTTCAGATTCATTCAAGAAGTTTTGCCAACTTTCAACAGAATTTTTAATTTCCTGAATTTCCCTTTAAATCTATTTCATGCATTCTAATTGTCTTATTTTGTTTATACAAAGTTTCCATCTTTTTTTATGTTCTTCTATTTTTTATCTTGATCTTCTTTAGATACACACAGCATTTCTTTCATAATGTTTGTCATTTCATTTTTTACCTGAGAGATTATTTCTGATCTGATTTCCTCTATAGCTTCATGGAACTGTTTCTTTACTTCAGTTGCTATCATCTCAGAAAGTTCAATTGTGTGATTCCCAGTGTCTTCTATTTCAGTGTCTCTTGGGTTTGTTCTCGATGGGCTGGAGGACTGAGACTGCATCTTGCTCTTTTGTTTTGTCACTTTCCTCTGGGACCTGTGTGACTGGCAAGGCAGCCTCCCAATGGATTACAATGGAACACTGCCCTGGGTAGAGTTTCAATCCTCCAATATCCCCGTGGCTAGCTGTGACACACCCCAAACTATGGTGCCAGATCCTTGTGCTCTGTGATGTGTGAGGCTGGCTATGTGTTCCCCTAATGTACTTTATTGGGTTGCGCTGGGACACTGGGCTGGACAAAGTTTGCATCCTCCCTGCAGCTAGCAGGGGCACACCCTGGAGCTTGTGGCTGGGGCCCAGAACCTGCCTGTGTAGAGTTCAGAACCTCTTCAACCCAGGTGGCTAGAAAAGATGAACCTCTGCGGTGCAGCACTAGGGCCTTGATCCTGGCTGGTTGGAGTTCAGAATGTGGGAGACCCAGGTGGCTAGGTGGAGTACACCCCAGAGTGTGACACCACCAGGACCTTGTGTCTGGATGTGAGGAGTTTAGAACCTCTGGAGCACAGGGTTAAGGCAGAGCATGCCCCTAGCATATGGTGCTTGGACCTTGCTTCTGGTTGGGCAGAGTTCATTGATCATATTAGTTACCAGCTTTTTAAAATTATCTGTATGGAATTTCATCTACTTCAATATCTGTGGTATCAGCTTACGGGGAGTTCTGAATTTCTGGGAGATTCTCTTTGTTTTGTTTTCTTGTGATTCTTCTGTTTTTGTGCTGAGGTTTGCAGATAAGTTGACATGGCTTTTCTGTACTATTATTTTTAGTTAGTGGCTTGCTCTTTGCCTGGAATTTGAGTATGTCTCCATATGAAAGTACCCATTTGGATTGGGCTACAACGTGAGCAAGGCCAGCCTGAACTATATCATGTGACACTACCTCGAAAAAATAGGGCCGGGAGTTTGGCTCAGTGGCTTAAGTGCCTGCCTGGCAGGTGCAAGGTTTTGAGTTTAATCCCTGGTACCAAAAAAAAAAAAAAAAAAAAAAAAAAAAAAAAAAAAAAAAAAAAAAAAAAAAAAAAAAAAAAAAAAAAAAGAAAAAAGAAAGAAAAGAAAAAGAAAAAGAAAAAAAAGAAAGTACCCATTCAGTCTGTTCTTTTTGGTAGGTTCATTCCCCAGTACTTCTTTGATAGGAAAAAAATAACTACCAGTAACCTCAACAACTAAAAAGCAAAGCACAAATTAATATATAATTAAGAACTTTTTCAAAAAGATCTCTAAGATTTCTCTAAGCCAGGAAAAATAGAGAGAGTAGTAATATACAACAGGCCTCAGAAAAGTGAGCATTAATATTATTTAGATATATAGATATATATATAGTTAAATACATTATATGGAGAATAGCAGAGGAGTATGAGAGAAAGTATGACAGAAGAAGTAAAGAAAGAAAACTATGGAAAGGAACACAAATTGGAAATGAGAAAAGAGATAAGGAGATTGAATTCAGTTATTGTACTAACAGTAAGACAAAATTAGATAACCCTATGAAGCAATCATTGATAGGGAAAAATGTGAGAAAACAACATAGAACACAATAGAAGCAAAGACAGAAACGAAAACACACATGTACCTACACACAAATCAAGCGAAATCAAACAAAAAACTCAGCAAACAAGGAAAACAGAATAAAAAATAAATACTAAGAATAATATACCTCCTTGTGGAGGTGTTCCTAATGGGAAAAATTAGTGAACACTGCTTCATGGAAGGATAGTTGTGAAAAGTTTTGTTTTGTTTTTTAAAATTCGGAGTTTTGATTCCTCTGTCCAAGTAGGACAACTCTTTAGGGTATTATATGCTCAATTGGAACTCTCAGTAGTCACAGATGAGTGCTAAGGCAAAGCT
>RJWM01028188.1:0-25907 GCA_004363535.1 Dasyprocta punctata | reverse complement strand
GGGAAGGAGGACGGCGCAGCTCAGCTGTTTGCGGGCGCTGACTCAGTGTCAGGCCGGCCTGCACCAGAGCACAGCAGTGTTCTGACCCTCACAGGCTCCCTGTGCTGGGTCCGGGGGGTCAGACAGGCAGACACACACCCTGTTCAGGGTGGCAGTTAGCACAAGGACTTAGCAAGGACAGGGGCTGCAGAGAGTCAGGTATTGGGGTGCTTGGGATGGAATGCGTTTGTCATTGTTTCCTCAAGCTCCATTTCCTGCACATCTGAGCCTCTGATCCTGGCGCCCAGGTCTCTTGGATCAGAGTCAGCTCTCCCCCTTCTTCTGGGTGGGGGTGCAGAGGCTGAGAGAAGGGAACCGCCCTTCTCAGCTCTCCCGCAGGGGCTGGGCTCCTTTTCCTTCACTGCATCCTCAGGCAAGAAACTACCTCTGTGAGCCTCAGTCTTCTCATCTGCAAAATAGGCCTGTGGACACCCCATCACGGTGAGGGCGGTCACACAGCTGGGGCTCTGCCTAGTGGACAGCGGATCCTCAGGGTGCAGAGCTGGTGTCGGAGAGAGTCTCCGAGTCCAAGCTCGCTTTGTGGCTGCTCACGAGAGCCAGGGCTCTGGAGGCCCAGCCTGGCCTTTGAAGCTCAGTGCAGCCCCTTATTACCGCAATTAATTACCCGGGGACAATGGACTCGGTCCTGCCCTCGGCCCTCGCCTTCAAGTGGCAGGGGGTGGGCGGAGGGCACCGGGAGGGGGAGGTTAAGCGGCTGCCTGTTTGTTTATGGGCGCAGAAAGCTTTATTGGTTTTACACTCCAGCCTGTTTGGAAATCAAAGAACATTTCCAAGGAGGGGGTGGAAGTCGGCAACAAGGAGCCAGGGACGGCTTTATTTGTTTTTTGGCCCAGGACAGAACACAACCCAGCCTCCCCCTGCACCTGTGTCCTCCTGAACTGGCTCCGGGGCTTCAGCAGGGACCGAGCGGGCATCAGGGCCAAAGGAAGCCCCCGCTCCCAGCAGGCTGGGGAGGAGAGGGAGCAAGAACTTGGGAAGTGTGTGTGACCTGAGCCACAGCAGGGTCTCTTGTCCTCTCTGAGCTTTGGTGACCTCGTCTTCCGTTTGGACCTCGAGATGACCCTGGTCCTAGCAACCTGTAGATTTTCAAAGGGTGTTCATTGGTGGTGTGTGTTAGGAACGTTTGTGAAGTCCTGGAGTTTGCAAGTGTGTCTTCATTACTTCTTTCATTCATTCATTCATTCATCAGTTACCCACAACTGCAGGTCAGACTTCCCTTCAAAATTAAAAAAAAAAAAAAAAAGAAAGAAAGTCATCCAAACACATGTTATGAGTTCTTTCTGTTGAAAGAATTACATGCTTAGTGTGGGAGAAAAATTCAAACTCTCAGCATATAGGAGGTAAAAAGTTTGTCATTCTCTGCTTCCTACTACCCAGAGTTTAAAAGGTGGTAGTTCCAGGGCCTGATCTTCGGATGTTTCTCTAGAGAGAAATGCACACATTGAAACTGTGTCTATTTTGATGAATGGGACGGTGCAGTAGACACAGTTCCAGCTTTCATCAGTGCACAGGGGAGGCTGAGGCAGGAGGCTGTTCCTTCCTGGACACCCAGCCATCTCTGTGTCTTATCCGCCTCATCAGTTGCTTTGGGCACTGTCGGTCTTAGCAGTGAGAACTATGTGCCTTGCCCTTGCTGATCACTTTGGCCTGTTAACTCAGCAAGCCCATGTGTCCCCATTTCACAGGCGGTGAGACTGAGGGCAAACAGAAGGAACAGGGTTTGGTCAAGAGTCCTGCTAGAAGTAGCTCAACTGGAATAGGGGTTTTCTGACCCTTTATCCTCTGGAATATTCTGGGGCACACAGAGAATTGGCTCTATTTGAGGTTAGCCAGGTAGGAACAGTAGCACGCACAGCATAGTGTGTAGTAGAAGATGCTGGGTACAGATGTCCCCCCATCAGACCAGGGGCAGTTGTGGGTTTAGCACAGCCTTCAAGTGAACGCCAGCAGCCACTAGCCCAACCCATGTGCTCCTGGTGCCACCCACCTCCTTTCCCTCCTGGGGAGAGCACAGAGATGGAGGAAGGCTTGGGCTCCCTGCCTCTATCCACTGGAAGCAAAAACGTGCGCTCCAGGCTGTGGGTCCCCTCTGGATCAGGACCTTGAACCTCAGGGTCCCCCAGTTGGGTGCATGAGGCTGGGATCCTAGAGCTGAAAAGCTTCCCTGACATCAGCTCCTCCTCCAATGTCGGCTCTGGAAGCATCCATCCAAGCCTCTCCCTTTCACACAGAGAGGGACAGAGGCCGCGGGAAGGTTAAGTGACTGGCCTGAGGTCACACAGTACTCGGCAGCAGGCTGGGGGTGGGGGCAGATTCCATCCTGCAGTCTCCGCCCTCTGAGACAGTGGGGACCTTGCTCCTGGATCCCCACAGCCCATGGCCATATCTGGGGTTTTCCTGCCCTATTCTGGAACTTCTTCCAAACCCAGAGGAGGCTACGGGTACAGCAGAAGGGGAGCTGGTGACCCAGGAGGGGGATAAAGCCCGGGATGGGAAGTAAGGCGCTCCCTGGGGGTGAGAGGCAGGCGTGCCGATGTCCAGACACTCAGCTACTGCATCCGCCGCGGCTGTGTTTGGTTTGGTTTTTGTTTGTTGGTTGTCAGTGCTGAGGGTTGAATCCAGGCATTTTCACTGATCTATGTCCCAGTCTTTAAAGATTTTTTTAAAATTTTGAGATAAAGTCTTGCTAAGTTACTAAATTGTCCAAGTGTCTGCCTCAGTCTCCCTGAGTGCTGGGATTCCAGCTGTGCATGACCATGCTTGGTTTCAGGCCTCGCATCTAGCCAGCACTTTGTAGTTTATGAAACGCATCCAAGTGCAGCCACAGCCCTCTGTGCAATGACCTTGTCACCCCTCTTGTACAAGTGGGGAGACTGAGGCTCAAAAGGGGACATCAGTTGCTGAGATCACATAGTAAATGATAGACTATCAGACCTAGGTGGGCTTTGGGACCATCTAGTTCTGTTCCCTCATTTTATGTGACAAAGATGAGACCCCAAAGAATTCCCTGTTCTGGGGTCCCTTCTAGCTGTATGACAGTGAACCCCAGGTCCTCTTCCCCAGGGTATGTGCCAGCTTTGGGCAGGGTCCAGTGCAGACATCAGTGCTTGGTTCCAGTGATCGTGAACATGGAAGTGTCGTGTGCTGACCGGGCTTCTGGGCTCTGGTATCAGCTGGATCTGAGTTCCAGTTCTGACTGTCTTGTGTCCTTGGGAAGCTGAGCTCCTCTCTCCGTGCGTTAGTGTCTTTGTGTGCGGCGTGAGTTCTCCGTCAGCTGGTGGACAGGGTTAGACAGCACATGGCTTAGCAGAGAGTTTGCACACAGTAAGTGCTTAATAAATTGTGGTGGTTTGCCGTTTATACTCTCAGGGCTGACGGAGGGGTTGGAGCATCCCAGCTCTCAGTTTTGGGGCCCTGACATGTGTCCTTGGCAAGTTTCTGTTGGCTCCACACAAGGTGAAGAGTCGGGTGATTGTGCCCGGGGCCAGCGAGATGCAGACTGGTTGCAAGGCAAGTGCTTTACCCTTCAGCTGCCCTCCCAGGCCTGCGAGACACAGACTGGGCAGCCCCCCTGGGCCTCAGCTGCAGAGATGGTGGCCTCTTGTTGCAAAAGGATAAAGAGACTAAGGAGTTTCATTTGCACCTTCTTTTTCCAGCACTGCGCCCTCCTGCATCAGAATAATCATTCAATCTTCTGAAATAGTTGCGCAGTGCAGGTTGAAGGTCATATCCAACCTTGGCTCTGTCCCTGAAGCCTGCAAACATCATGGCCAGACTGGACCTGGGGGAGACTCAGAGGTCTCCCAGAGCAGTCATAGGCGAGGAGTGCCACAAGTTCCCCAGAAAGACTAGTGACACAGGTGGCACGGGGGACACGCCTGCAGGCCATGTGCTCATGGGAAAGGCTTTGAGGTGGGGAAGGGGTGGTGGTCCAGGGTGCACCTGCAGAAGCTGTCAAGGGAGCCGGGCACCACTCCAACCCTGGCAGAGTCCTCGGGGGTCAACCCTTCACCCAGGTGGTGTGGAGCAACGTCTCACTGCCTCACCGAAGACAGGCTTTGAAAGTCAATTATTTGAAACCCAGGATGCTGAGGCCTCGAGGGCCTCTCACCAGTGAGCTCTGAGCAAACAGGCTTTTGGCAAGTTCAGAGAAGAGGAAATGGAATTGAATTTCCCCTCCAACTCACCTGGGGGAGAATTCAGACTGCCTGGTGGTTAGGACACAGGGGACCTTGGCTCTGTGGTAGGCTGGAGGTTGGAGGTCCTTTGGAGTCATTGAGGCAGCCCAGAGACATTCTGTAGCTTCCCCATGGCAGCTGGTCCTAGGGCTCAGGACTACCAAGGTCAGGCAGGCCTTCCCTTGGTCTAACTTCATTACGTCTTGCTGCAGATGAAAAGACGCTGTGCTCCTGGTCCAGCTGCTGAGTCCAGGGGGCAGGTTTGAGTCCTGCCCTGACCATACTGACTGGGTGTGCTGCTGGGCAAATCACTTCACCTCTCCGGACCTTTCCCCGTCTGTAAAGTGGGGAGAACCACGGGTTCCTGGTCAAGCATAAGATGCTACAGGAACTGAAGGAGCAGGAGAAGGTTGTTCGACAGCTGGGTTCCCTGCATCTTTCTGGGAGCCGGTGGGGAGGAAGGCTGCTCCAGCTGCTCTCATGCCCAGCTTAGCAGAGCCCCATGAAGGGGGCTTTCCCCCAACAACCCCGGCCCGCACCTGACTGTGACTGCGGACACGGGAGGACTGAGTGCAGAAGACAGATCCAGAGGATGCGTTGGAGGAGCGTGGTTAGATGAAGGGAAACACTCATCTTTCAGTCTCTGCAAGCCATGGTCTTGTGGAGTGGCGGGGAGAAGGCTGCAGCCTTAAGAACCAGTGGGAAGAACTCTGAGAACTCGGCAGAGGCAGGAGAACAGCAGCTGTGACCTCCCCAGGCCACTCTCGGCACTCGGACCCACTGTCCCCGTGGCCTGGGGCCCCTGCCCTGAACTCGCCTGGCAGCACCCAGGGCTGGGCCAGGCCTAGTCTCTGCCCTTCTCTTCCCCCAGCTCTGGCCCTGCCTTCTTTCTGACCCCTCCCTCATCCCCTTCGGTCCCCATTGTAGCCTCCCATCCCTGCTGCTCTTATAACTCAGAGCAAAACTCAGGAGGCCTACAAAGTGGTTCTCAGCCTTGCCTGTGCAGAGATTCACAGAAGGGAGCTTTTCAAAGCCCCAGTGCCCGGGCTGCCCCCCGGACCCCAGACTGATGAAAGAGGATGCATGTGTGCGTGTGTGCATGTGTGCATGTGCGTGTGCAGGAGTTTTTCAAGCTCCATGGGTGATTCCAGGGAGCAGCCCTGGCTGGGAGTCAGAGCTGGAGATCCCTGGCCACACACATCCTGCGCTGCGCTTTCCTCCAGAGTCATCCCACAGAGCCGTCAGGCAGATTAGGAGGGAAACCCGTTCAGACAGGGCCTGGCATCTAATAGGTGCTCATTAAATGCCTGCCGAATAATAATGGTTCCCATTTTTGGAGTGCCTACCCTGTGCCGAGTACTTTGCATACATTTACATAAACTTTTCTCTGGTCCAAAAGCTTTCTGGGATTGGCACTCTTCCCCCCCACCCCCCACCCCACAGCAGGGCTGCCTTTGTCCCGGTTTTGGGCAAGCAGGTGTGTCTGGGAGCCCTGGCTCAGGATCCTGGCTGGGTCTTGTTTGGACACAGCTTAGGTAACCTTGGGCAAACAGTGACTCAGCGCTTGGCGGTGGATGAGTCCTCGGCAGGTCGGGCCCGGCAGCCTCAGATTTCTTTCTGCAGCATGTCAGGGCCCACGAGGATGTGGCAAGCACCTGGGTCAGTTTTCCTCGGGGGCCCTTGGGAAAATTGGGCTTCCTAGATGCTGAGACTCAGAAAAGGCTAAGTGACTGCCCAGGGGACCAGAATTTGAATCCTGGATCCCAGTTTCTAGAGCCCAATCCCACCGGAAGCAGGACCCCCACTACCACCACCACCAGTGCCACCCAGTCCCTAGACTTCTCTCCAATCCCCCCTCCTCCCAGGACCAGGGCGCCCTCAGACTGGGGGGATGCTACTTCTGCACTGGCAGGGAGAGCTCACAGGGGCCCACGGCGCCTTCTGTGCTCTAGAGCTGGCCTCGGGGGTCAGCAGCCATCGACCTTGGCTCCAGGTGGCCACACGAGTGTCATCTTCCTTCCCCACAGCCCTGCCTTTTGAGTCTGCAGCTGGCCACCCTTCACCCCACAATGATGTGCTCCAAGAGTACCAGGTGTATGTGTGCATGGGGGTCTCTGGGACCTGTCCCAGCTCCCTGTAGACCTACTGTGTCACCTCAGATGAGTCACATCCCTTCTCTGGCCTCAGTTTGCTCATCTGTGACACAGAAAGTTGGGACTAAATTCGCTCCCAGCTTGCATGGACTGACTCTCTTGATACGGAAACGGATCTCAGACACTGAGGCCACTCGCCCATGAGATGCTATCCCCAACAGGAAGTCCGGGGCCTGCAGGGCCTGAGTTCAGCCCACGCTGCTGCATGGAAGCATTGAGATGTAGAAGGTGGCTTAGCCTCTCCCAGCTGTTCCCGCTCCTCCTCCTCCTCCTCCTCTTTTTAATATTTTTCCAGTCCTGGAGACAAAACCTAGGTTTCTATCGGGTTACCAGAGAGCTAAGTCCCCAGAACTTTATACCTATTACTTTATTTCATTTTAAGACAGGGTCTAAGTTGCCCAGGTTGGGCTTGTACTCAGGATCCTCCTGCCTCAGCTTCCCAGAGGGCTGGGATCATAGGCTTGTGGCACCGTGCCTAGCTTTCTGAGCTCCTTTGTCTGTGGCTGGGGATGTTGTGGCAGTGGTTAAATGAGTGAATCTACCCCTAGTCTTTCCCGGTACCTGGGACACAAGCACTGCCTCTGTGTGCCGCCGTGGCCCCTGGCAGGATTTCTGTGCATTGCAGGGCTGAGGTCTCTAACATGGGAACAACAGCACCTGCTGGAGGAGCTATTTTGTTTGTTTGTTTGCTTGTTTGTTTAGTGGTTGTGGGGATTAAATCTAATTCCTTAGCACTGAGTTACATTTCTAGTCCATTTACTTTTATTTGGTTTGGTTCAGCTTGGTTCAGTGTGGTGTTTTTGAGACAGGGCCTTGCTCTGTAGTCCATGCTGGCCTCTAACTCACGGTGATCTTTCTGCCTCAGTGGAGGAGCTATTGGAAGAACTAAATGAGACAAGAGCTTGTGGCTTGGTGCCTGGCAAGTGGCCCTAGTTATTGTAAAGTCAGTCATTTGCGAGGGTGTGGCGTGACTTTCTCCCATCTCCGAGTCCCGGCATGCGCACAGGCCGGAGAGGCCAGGAGTGGAGGAGGGTGAGGGTGTGGTGGCTTTCGGTGGCCCTGCTCAGGTTGCCAAAGACATTGTGTCCTTGAGTGTCCTTGAGTGTCCAGGCCCCAGCAACCTGCCTGTGCCTTTGCACCCTCTTAGCCCACAGGCTTGGCCACGTCGGCCCTGGTCCAGCCTGGTTCTCTAGGCAAGCACACCCCTTGGGCAGAGCTCCCAACCCGTAATTCATGAAACCTGTTAACTCGGGGTCCAGATCCGCAGCCCCCGAGGGCGGCCGACCGTCTGTCTTTCTATCACCCATCACCCAAGAAACCATGCTGGCCTGGAGGGGCTGTGGGCTGCACAGACATAGCCCAGGCTGCTGCGACACCGTCCACCTGGCTCCTGGTCCCACCAGGCCCCTTTAGGATGTGCCCTGCCATGGGGAGGCCCGTGCGGGGCTGGCGATGCCTTCAGAAATGGAAATGGGCCCATTTGTTTATAATTTACTCCCTGACACTTAACGGGAACCCGATGGGGCCAATAAAGGCCCCAAACTGGCCCAGTTCCTACTTCAGAAGTGCTGGAGCCAGGCAAGTTCTCTGGAGGCAAATGCATCTCAAAGTGGAGCCATCCGGTCAGTTCCCCCTCCCCAAACTTCTGAAAGACCCTGAACTGTCCCCCAGATCAGCCAGGGGGGCTGCTGGCATTCCACACTGGGGGATCAGAAAGACAGGCTCTTGACTTTCCAGGTAGGGAGGGCCACTGAGGTGATGGGAAGGCCTAGAATATTCTGGGCACAAGGTAAGCAAGGAGAGGGGGCTAAGGCAGAGAAGAAATCCAGCTTTCAATTTTGCTCAAGAGAAAAATGAGTACATGAGAGACAGAATAATTTTCCAGTGTGCAAGTCCTAAGTAAAACCTCCTTGAGACATTGTGAGTTATTAAAGAGGAGGAAAGAAAAGAAATTGTAAAATCAGTTTGCCTTTAGCAGAACTGTACAATGCACTCTTATTTCCAGGGGAATCTAATTAGGGAGCAGGGGGCTGAACCAGGGAGGGGATGGAAATTGCTGCTGAGGGGCCCCGATGAGCTGGGTGAGAGGAGAGACGTTTCCCTCCCAGGATCCTGAGGTGCTTGGTGGGCCTGGATGCGAATCCTGAACCTTGGTTCTGCCTCTGGGTTGCTGCCTTCACTGGAATCTCCATTTCTTCATTTAAAAATGGGATTGCAGAGCTAGGGGTATAGCTCAGTGGTAGGGCACTTGTACAGCATGCGTGAGGCCCTGGGTTCAATCGTCAGTACCCCAAAAGCATGAATTTTTTGAAAAAACCAAGCCAAGTGTGTTGCACACACCTGTAATGCCAGCACTCAGGAGGCTGAGGCAGAAGGATTACTATGAATTGGAGGCCAGCCTGGGGTACATAGTGAGATAATTCAAGACCAGCCTGAACTACATAGGGAGATCCTGACTCAAAAAGCAAAAACAACGACAATTAAGTGCCCCAAGAATGTTCCAATTCCTTGTTGGTGGCGTGCACAGGATGAGGTGAAGCGTATGGCCAGAGAGTGTCACATGCTGACACCCAGCAAATGCTTGCACCCTACCCAGGGGCGGTCAGCACGACCTCTCCAACCAGCACCTTCCTCCTCCTAGGCATCCCGCATGCTCCTCACTCCCAGAGTCCCCCTTGCCATCTCCTCTTTCACCGTCTCCCCTTGAATCCAGATACCAGGTCCCCCAGCCTCCTGGGGTGACAGGCCTACTGGCCACCTCTCCCCACCCCCAATCTCTTGCAGGATACATGTAATTCTTTTAACAGAAGTTCTGCTTTGTGTTCCTAAATAAGTCCCCAAATGAAAAGTTCCTGGAATTGTAAGCCTACAGGCATACATGTGTGCCCCCAGTGCATACACGCACCCGCCCACTGTTGGCCATGCTCACGAGAGACCCCATGTGTGAGTCTCCAGGAAGCCTCATTCACTCCCAAGCGCAGCCTTGGCATAAGGGCACTGGACTTCTTTGGTTTGTTTGTTTTGCTTTTTGAGACTAGGTAGTCCAGGCTGGCCTTGAACTCACTGTGTAGCCCTGACTGGTCTCGAACTTGTGGCAATCCTCCTGCTTCGGTCTCTGGAGAGCTGGGATTATATATGTGCGCCACCATGCCTGGCTAAGTGCTGGATGTTTAAATAACACCTTGCAGGGTTATTTGGCGGCAAGGCCAGGACGGCGGTAAGGGGGAAGAGAGAGGTGAAGAGTATAGGGTCAGCAACATCAACATGTTCCTGTTCTACAATTTTCAAAGCCTTTTCAAGACTTTCTGAAGGTGGGTGAAGTGACAAAGGGATCTGGGTTCAAGTCCTGACACAGACGCATACTGCTCTGTGACCCTGGTGAGTGACTGCCCCGGTCTGAGTCTCATCCTTAGACCTGGCTTAGGACTGATGCCTGGAGTGACACAATTATGCATGCAACGTTCAGGATCTGGCCTAAGGAAAGTGAGTCGTCGTGGGCCCCTGATCTCCACAGAGGACACCTGCTCTCAGCCTGTCTGCTACCCTCGAACATTTTGCTCATCTCCATGTCCTGGGAAGCTTGATTTTTGCCCTCTGAGAACCTGTGTTTTCACATTCTCCCCACTCCTGGCTATTTTAATGTAACTATTACCTACGGCCAGCCACATTTTGGGAAAATACCATTATTTATTCTATCAAGATCCAGCAAACTGGGCTTGGAGCAATAATTGCCACAAGGTGCGAGTAACAGATTTTATTTTTATTGATCAAAAATATTTTTTTTTTCGAAAACACATCAGACTAGAAAAAGCATAAGCAGCAGGAGCAAATTGGATTTTAACTCCTTTAAAAAATGGCTCCCTCCAGCAGCCCATTTCCAGAGCTGCCTGACTCCGTGGTGCTATGCTCAGGGTGTGTGAGGGTACCCAGGTGGGGGCGGCCCTGCGGCGGTCATCTCAGTGGCACTGTGTTTGTATTTGGGGGGCCTCTGAGTGGTTCCACCACCTGGATGCAGATGGGGGGATGTGACAGAGTATCCGTGTGCTGAGGTACGGAGCGCTTGGAGCCGTTCAGCTGGGCTTCCAGCATGGGGCCAGGTGTCTGGTGTTGCATAAATACATCTCTAATGAGATCATTGTGCTCCGCTATCCCGACATACTCAATGGCAATCACCCTGGCTTGAAGACCAAGCCTGTTGGAACATGAAGAGTTATTGTGCAGCTCTGGGCACGGCGAAGGATTCCATTTGTTCAATAGTTCATTCATTCATTCATTCATTCATTTCTTCATTCATTCATTCATTTGTTCACTCGACAAATGCGTGTTGAGCGCTTAGCAGCAGCCAGGTCCTCTTCTGGGCATTGGGGATAAAGCAATGAACAACAAAAACAGCAACAACGAACGTAAAGTTGTGTCCTCATAGACGTGAAACCTGGTCTCTCCAAACTGAGCCTGGTCGCTGGAAGATGGCTCAGGGAGCAGACCTGGCCAGGCGTGGTCCCCATTTCAACCTTGTAAAGGACACTCCCCGGAGACTCTGACAGCTCTTTCCCCTTACAGATGTCAGCGGCACGTCTGACTGCTGAGCAGGAAGGGAAGGATGTGGGAGGAAAGGACGGGGGACTTAGCTGAGGCTCAGTGGAGAGCAGAGACGATGAGAGGTGAGGCACACGGCAGGGGGAGAGGCAGGCGCGGCTTCTGCCCCGAGCTCTGGACCTCCTAGGGATGGTGAGGAATCTGGTGACACAGCTACTTGCTGCCAGTTTGGGGAGTGACACAGAGCAGTTTTGCCTCCAAGTTTGCCCCTGGCTGGGCCACCTGGGGCTGAGCACTTTCTCACCCTCTCCCCAGTGTGAAAACACCAGGGGCTTTAGCGCTTTCTCTGTCCCTCTCTTCCCACCCTGATGGTAGGTGAGGAGAGCTGCGTGCTTTCCCCGGGCTCTGTTCCCTTGTCACACACCAGCCTGGCATTGTTTGTTGCTGCCAGTTTTCCCTGAGTTTCCCTAGCACCGTGGTTCTCCAAGTGTGGCCCCCACCAGCATCTGCAGCAGCATCACCTTCAAGCTTGAGCTCCTTGGAGATGCAACTCTGCGAGTCCCACTACCGAGTCAGAGGACTGGGAGTTTGGCTCAGTGGCTTGAGTGCCTGCCTGGCAGGCGCGAGATTGTGAGTTCGATCCCCAGTGCCATCTAAAAAAAGAAATAAATGAAAACCAAGTCAGAGACTCCTACATGTGGCCAGCAGTGTGTGGTGCTTCAGATGCCAGGACGCCTTGGAGGCGCTCACCTGGGTTTAAATGGAGACTTTGCTACTTAGAATCTGAGTGGTCACCAGAGTACTGGCCTCATGTATAGTGATGGTGCTGATTCTTTGAAAGGATATAGCGCATCCTAAACAGCCAGGTGCCCAGTGCCTTTGGGATCAACCTCACCAGCTCCAGAGCAACAGAAAAGGGATTATTTAGCGCCATCACTTTTTGATAGACAAAGAGACAGGGGCTGAGAGAGGCCGCGTACCTGGCCCAGGTGACCCGGCATGTCAGAGCGTCTCCTATCCTCTCTGATCACACAGTCCGCTGCCTTCCACCCTGGCCTTTGGGTTCCTTTGCAGGGACTCACCGCCAGGCACTTCTAAACGAGCCCTTAGCTGCATTTCACAGCTGGCTCTTGAGGCTGGAGATCACCTGAGTCTCGTTTTCTGCTGTCTCACAGCTGGCGCAGGACCTGGCCCGCACACGTGTGCTGCCTGGACGTCTGGAGTGGCTGCATTGCTCCACTGAAGGCACAGCCCCAAGTCCAAGTGTTTCCTTCACTTCCTCTCACGCTGGTTCCCCTGGGGGCAGGCACCTGGGCAGCAGCAGTGACCACCACCCCCAGGACCACTGCCTTGACAGAGGCAGGTGACAGCCCTCAGCCCTGCCAGCTGCCCACCTTATCCCGGCATGGGGAGCTGGCTCCAGGCCGGTGTCTGCTCAGGACCAAGTTTTCCAGGGCAGGGGCGTCCGCCTGACATAATACGTAACAGTAATTAAGAAATAAGCCGCCTCACCCAGCTCCACAGCAATCATTTGGCTAAGTAACTACCATGGTCCAGTGCCTCAAAAATCACCATTAGAGCACGCTCCTTATGGCCATAAAATTTCTCGTTTTCTGCCTTTCATCAGCCTCCCCCTGCAATCTTCGCCTTGCTTTATTTATACATTCGTCCTCAAACAATGGCAATAAACTCTTTCCCAGAGTGTTGCAAATCAGAAATTTGTCCACATTTTTCCACCACCTTCCACTGTGGACCTGCTCTGCCTGGGAACGGCCCAGCCAGGCCAGCTGGAGAGGGCTGGGCTGCCGAGATTGATGGGGACATGACGATAGGACAGGGTTGCTGGGGAGAGAGCGGGGAGGGGACGGCGGCAGGAGAACGCACCATGAAAGGCCTCTGCTGCCCAGCGACCAGCCAGACACAAGGGGCCCACGACTGGCTCTGAAGGGGGAGGGGAGAGGAGAGGGGGGAGGGGGAGGGCAAGGAGTGAAGGGAGGAGCCTTCCCAACTCCCTTCTCCTAAGAGAGGAAGAGGGGGTTTAGGGGTAGAGGACCCAGGGCCGACTCGGCAGCATGTAAGTGAGTAGATCAAGCCCCAACCCCAGGATCAGGTGATCTTGGGGTATCCTGTAGCCCCCACCACCCTCATCGATCAGCTGTACTTTCTCAGCAACAAGCTTGGATGGATGGGAATCCAGCGCACTGTGTTCTGGGCGCCGTGGTAGGCTCCGGAGTAGTAATGAATAGAGCAGGCACAGCTCCCTTCTTGGGTTGATCTTAGAGATCCGGAGGACCTCTTCTTTCAGGACAGTGGGGCTCAGAGAGTGGGGTTTAGCCCCCACAAAGGTCACACAGCAAGTTGGGGAGGCAGCAGTGCATGGGGAGTGACTGAGTCCGGGGCTTTGGCGGCATCAGGTGCACAGAGGGAGGAGTCACTTCCAGGGCCGGGGTGGGAGGGGTGTCCCAGCCAGGGCTTCTGATCCCAGGACAGAGGCCGCCTGCCCAGGGAGGAGGAGCATGGGACTCAGTTCCCCGCCATCTGGGCTCAGCTGGCCAGCGCTGTCCCCCTTCCTAGCACGTTCTTTGTCACAAGGCAGAAGCTCAAGAAACTACCTGTCCCTGTCGCCTGACCTTCATGCCAGAGCCTCGGGAGTGCTAGGCTGCCCGGAAGCCTGTGTAGGGAACGCCAGGCAAGGGAAGCCGATGGGTAGGAATGGCTCCCTCAGGAGAGTGAGCCCCAGAGCCCTGGGAGAGAAGCTAGGACTTGGGAGCCCTGTCTTGTCTGTGATGACTGACAGCCCATGGGTTTTGATTTATTTTGTTTTTTAGTACTGGAATTGAACCCACAGGTACTCTATCACTCTATCTACGTCCCCAGCCCTTTTTGTTTTTTAAGACAGGGCCTCTCTACACTGCCCAGGTTAGCCTCGAACTTGTGATCCTCCTGCCTCAGCCTCCCCAGTGGCTGGGATTATAAGGGGTATGCACCACGCCAGGCTTGCGGTTTCTTTCTGCAAGTGATGGTTGCAGTTAGGGACTGCTATTAAGAATATTCCAAATGATAGAAACTATGGAAGGGTTCACAGTCACCTTGTTCTAAGGAAACACCAGGAAGGTAGGAGAAATATAGAGCCCCTCCTCCAGGAACTCCCTGTCTTTGCCCTGGGAGCCTCCAGTCTGACAGGGTGGAGCTCGGTATCTCTTACAACTGGGTGTAAGGTTATTTGGCAAACAGGTCATAGCCATTAAAAGCCAATTATGAGTCTCCAGAGGGCGTGGATGCCAAGTGCTGAGAGGGTGGCAGAAAGGCAGATGCCGCAGGGGTTCGTGTATTTCCCTGCGTGACAATCGCGGAGAGCTGCGTGGAGAAGGTGGGCTTCAAGTCCAGACTGGGAGACGAGGCTGTTGGGCAGCAGGAAGTAGCCCGAGGGCCCGGAACCTGTTTGGCTGGTGCAGGGAGGTCCTACAGTGTCCAAGTCACGGTGCCCCCTGGGTGGTAGAGTGGTGGTCCTGGGACCAGCTGCCTGGGCCCAACTTTCACTCTGCCACCAGGTTACTTAATTGGTTTGTGCCTCAGTTTCCTCATCTGGAAAATGGGACTAATAGGAATACAAGCTTTGAAGTTGCCGTGAGGCAATTTGAGTTGCTCCAAAGGGTGCCTAGTGAGACAGGACACCTCAGCACCACCTTCATATGTGCCTTTCCCTGGCCTGCGTGCCAGCCCCTGGGTGACCCTCGTGGCCCTGGCACAAGCCCTTCCTGGTAGCTGAGCCTGAGGCCAGGTTAGGTGGACAGAGGGAAGCAGGGTTTGACCCTGAGGCCAGTGTCCAGCCCCAGGTCCTCTGGTGGCTCTGGCATCAAGGCGGTGGGGTGGGGATGGGAGATGGGGGTCCAGCATGGGGACTTTGCATGCATACAGATGGAGGCCTGGCTGCCCTCCCCTCTCTGATATAGAGGCCTCTCCCCCAGGCCACCATGCACCCTGGCTCCCCAAGAATCTGTCTCCTTCTGTGGCTTCTCAATGCCCACAGTGCAGTGCTCTGGCTGAACTGCTCACCTGAGCCCCGCACCCTGTCTGCTCTGCAGACGCCATATGCATTCCGGACAGTCCCTGGGGAAGGAAGGGACTCGGGGGTCTAGGTGTGGCTGGGTTTAGGGGAATAAGGATGGGATGATAAAAGAGCATTTTTTCGGGCATTCATGTATTCATTGATTTTTTTACCTTTGTGTTTCATGTCAGGCAAAAGCACTTGCCTGGAAGGAGGTATGTGCAGAAGTAAAGTAAGTCATCACTGGCCGTGGGTGCCAGTTATAACACCAGCAGTCATAGCGACGGCGGGCGTTTGCGGAGCGCTTGCTGTGTACCAGGCACCGTACTACACCCAGGTCTTGCAGTACTTTCTTCCATCCTCAAGCGAGGCAACTCTGTGGGGTTGGGACTGTTGTTTTCCTCATTTTTCAGGTGAGGAAATCAAGCCCCAGAGGAACCGAGTCACTTTCCTAGGTTGGTGTGGGGCTGGGCACCACTTCGTAACTCTCGAGGTTCCATCCCTAGAGCCACCCCAGCACTCTGGGGAGGGGGCACAGTGGCAGTTCTTACTTCCAGTGGATGGACAAGGAAATGGAGGGTCTCAGAGGACAAGGGGCAGGCTCAAGGTCACGACGCAGGTCAGAGACTGAGCCTGGGTGTCGGGCCTCTGCTCTGAGTGCTGGGAGATCCTGGGCGTGGGCTGTGGCTCGACAGGCACTCTGCCCTCGCTTCCTCCCCTTTCCCCACTCCTGTTACTGTCCCCATTCTGGAAATGACACGCCTGGCATTTGTGGCCGGTGGGAGGCGGGCCCAGAATCAAAGCCAAGTTCTTCTGAGCCCATGGCTTCTGTCCTTGTTTCTCATCTCTCCCCCGGTGCCAGCCCCTGCTGCCCCGACCACATCTCAGGAAGGACCAGGTCAGCTGGGCTGTCAGGAGCAGGCATAGAGGGCCCTGCTCTGCCTGGCACCCGGCGTTGCTCTCTCTGTTGCTCATGACCTGATGAGTTAAGTGATTGCAATCACCAGGGAAGGCGTGAGTGACTGGTGATTATTTTCACGATGATCTTAAAGCCATAGGAAGAGGTAAAAGGGGATTTGGAATGAGCTCCTCTTAGGCTGAGATTGCTCCTGCCTCCAAGACAGTCACTTAAAATCTCCCCCCTCATTAACCTATAGCTGCTGCCCCCTCGCCAAACTCCACGTTAACTCATGGCTTCATTGGACACTAGCAGATTAAAGAGAGCAAGTTACAGGAGTCCTCAGGACACCTTCGGCTTCAACCTCTTGCCTTAAGGCAGGCGAACCTTGGTTTTGAAGGATCTGCACCCAGGAAGTCTCCCCTGTCAGACTGCCCCTGGCTTAGATGTTTCTAGCCCTTCATGTTCTGTCCCTTCTCTCCTATATGTGACATGGGTTTAGCTTACCGTTCATTGTAGAAGAAATAACTTTAGATCTGTCAGGAGATAACCTGGCTCTGAATTCTGGTCATGCAACCACACCGTACCATTTCAAGCAGTACCACTTCCTTCTTCCTAGAGCTTCCCTTGCCTGGCAGGCGTATATAAACAGCGCCCTCTAGTGCCTAAGAAAAGTACCATGCATTTAGCCCAAAGGATCCGTGGTCTTCAGAACGTGTTGTGGTACCAATTATCTTCTTTGGGTTCACAATTTTGAAATGCAGCCTGATGGGCTAAGCCTCCTGGAGGAGGGAAGATTTGTCAAGGTGAAATAGCACAGGATTTGGAGTCAGATAGAACAGTTTGGATCCCTGCCCCGTCAGGTGCCCCCCAACACCTGAGGCCTCCTGGGGTGGTCTGGTTATGGGTTCCTGGGTTCCTCAGAGGCCAGCAGGAAGGCTCCCCATTTACCAGCGGCCCATCCCCAGGAAAGTAGCAAGAGGGAACCACCTGCTGGGTCAGTCTGGTCGCCATCACCCCTCATGGTCTTCCCAGGAATAGATGGGGTTGGGGAGCACCTGGAACGCACAGAGCTCCAGCTGAGGAAACCCCCAGAGCTGAGCTGGACCCCGCAGCCTTCTCAGCAGTGGCCCCGGACACGTCCCTGGCACTGGGCTTTGGTTCCGCCCTCAGGTTCCAGAGACTCTGCATGGTGGCCTGGGCCCAGGACACGGAGATAGTGGAGTCCCCATCCCAGGTGCCCAGGGCCACAGGACAATTCTCTGGCACCTCCGGGGCTGTGGAGAGGGATCAGCAGCGCTGGTGGGTCGATGGAGATCCCATCTGCTGCCCACGCCCCTCCTCCTGCTCCCGAGCACCCCGCTGGCCCCAGACGCTGCCTGGCTGTGCGGCCTGGCACAGGTATCGCTTCCTGCCAGGGCAGAGGAGGGGCAGTGCCATTCACCCGGAGATGAGAGCTAAGCTGAGGGGCGAGGGTGAGCTGAGCTCCACATCTCTTGGCCTTGGTGCCACCGAGCTGGGTACACAGAGGAGCCTAAAGGGGGCGTGACTGGGTGGCAATGCCCCGCGCTAGATGGGCACCCAGAGCAGCGTGGGCAGGAGGAGTGGATGGGTGAACTTGCAGCCCGCCCCTGTCTCTCTGCCCCAGCGCCTCTTACCCTGCCCTGATGCAGCCCGGCTCCTACAGAGGGACGGAGCCGCCCGCCCGGCCTGAGCACTGGTTACAGCTGAGTGGTTCGTGTGCGTGGAGGGGCCGGGAGGGCGCTTGCCATGGCCCCGATCGCTGGCCCCCAGCTGGGCTGTAAATGACTTTTCCATTTTCCGAAGCCTGCACCCAGGCCTGCTTGGTATTCAGGGAGGCCCAGCCCACACTCGCCAGCTCTCAGCTCTGCCCGAATTACTTGATTAAAACGCATATCAACTATTATGTGATTCGTTTCTGTGCCGCAGCTCCACACCAAGCCTATGATAAACTGTAATAAAGACTGGGCTTGGAGGCGGCGGGAGAGGGGAGCACAAGGGCAGGCCTGGGGGACATCTGGGGTGGGGGACAGACAGACAGACCCTAAACCTCAGGCCACTGCTGGCTTCCACTGAGCTTGGGTGACAAAGGAGTTGGCTAAGGACAGTTCCCTCCTGCCTTCTGTGAGGTGGGCAGGTTCAGAAATCGCTGCCGCTGCATTTCACAACCGTTCCTCTCGCAGAAGAGACAAAGGTTGGAGATGGAGAGGCCACCTTGATTTTCAGGATCAGAATCGAATTCTCCATCATCTGGGGAACTTGCTGTAGCCCAGTTGGCTCTTGCCACTCGGGAGTCCAAGACACTGGATTTGTCCCCACCGTCCCTGCCCTGGAGCACCAGTGAACATTCATACAATGGGACCCAGAGTGTCTGCCTGACCCTTCTAGGGCATGGGGGAGACTGCTCTGACAATGAGAGGTTGGCAAACTGTAGAGGTCTGTGCACAGGTTCGGTCAGGTTGAGACCACTGCAATGCCTCAAAGTTCGGAAGAAGCCTGGCAGTCATTCTGCTAGGTTGTGGTCACTGAGGAAGCCTTTGTGAAGGGCCTGCTGTGTACTGGGCACTCTCTTTGCCCTTTGCGCTCAGAGATCTCCTGGCCCAAGGAGACCGACGGGCCCATTACCAGGCAAGTTCATTGTTTCTGAGAGCCCCAGGGATGGGTGTGGAAGTCAACCTAGGTGAGCCTGGGAGGCTTTGCTGGAGTGACCGGGAGGGGCAGGACTGCGCCCCGTGGCAGGGAGTCCTGCCAGGCAGGGGAAGTTCACGTTCAAAGCCGTGCAGGTGGAGGTGGCCGAGGGGCGGGCGGGGAGCCGTGTGGACGGCTGTCAGCCCAATGTGTGCAGGACGATGGTCGTGAGGTTAAAACGTCCTGGCACAGCCTGGCAGCAAGCGATGGCTCCCCGGGGTGTGGGAGGCTAGAGAAGAAGGCTCCGAAGGTGCAGGAGCTGCGGGGAGAGGACGAGGGCCACCCTCGGTGATTTCCCATCACCTCCCTCAGCCCGGCTGCGCTGCACTTCATACAGTGCAGTCCTTGCACCCTGGGCTTTGACAACCCCACAGCTCCCATCACCCGTCCCTTCCTCCTTTCCATCCTCGGGTTGCTCTGTGGCTTTGGGAGCTGTGTAGCTGTCTTGCTGCTTGCCCCAGTTCGTGGGGAGCAGTGCTTCCCCCATCCGACAGGGAAATCCCCAGGACGGGGTGGTACCTCCTCCTTTGGCCTGGGAGTTTCCTGGAGCAGACTCCCCGGATGTGATTAGCAGGGCCTGTGTTCCTTCCTTGCTCCACGTGGCTCTCCCACATCCCTGAGCAGAGACAGGACGGTGGCTGTCCCCCTCCCCTTTAGGACCATCTCCAGCCCACACCTGGCCCTGGGGACTGTGGCAGGCCCTGGCAGCTGCAGAGGAGGGGGGCGGGAGCCGCAGCTGGCCAGGAGGCCACTCCTGCTGCCACCCCGAGTCTGGCATCTGATAATGAATGCGTGCCCATGTCCCCTGTCCCCACTTGTCCCCTCCCCACACCAGCTGCCCATGCTTTACCAAGAGGTGACCAGCTTTCTGGGTGTGGAGGATGCAGTCCCGCCAGCATGGTCTCTGTGGCCAATTCCACTTCATCCTGTTGATTAATTTAACTTGGAGGCAAAAGGGTTGCTCAGGCCAGGAGCAGGTAGGCGCCCCGAGCTGGGGCACAGAAGACTGACTCAGTGGCTCTTCGTGTCCCTTCTCATGCTACTTTGACCCTGCTTCACTCTCCCCCCTTTCCTATCATTATCATCATCAATAAAAATAATTGTCCTATCTGTAGACTTTTTGTCCCAAATTACTCCTAAAGTCTTTGTTTTATTCCACTGTTTTGTTTTGCTTTGTTTTGTTTTTGGGAGACAGTGTCTTGCTACGTAGCCCAGGCTGACCTCAAATTTGTGATCCTCATGCCTCAGCCTCCTGAGTGCTAGAATTATAGGCATGTGCCACCAAGCCCAGCCTTTATTCCACTCTTAAAGATATCAAGTGTAGCATGTACAGACGTATTTTATCCTCATTTTTGTAACTGAAAAACCAAGATCCAGAGAGGGGAAGTGATTCATCCAAGGCCACACAGCAAGGGGAAAGTCAGAGCCCAACATCTAGGTCTCAGGCCTGCCAGGCCAAGACAGCTGACCTGACCAGGGCTGTCCTGTAGGGTCCTCTAACCTGCTCCCAATCAGTGGTCTCCTCCCCGTTCCTCTTCAGGACAGGAACCAAGTCCGGGACACGCTGCATACCCTCTTCAAAATGACTGAACCTCTCTGAGCTTCATTTCCTTATTCATAAAAGAACCACAGCCCCAGACTGATCACACCAGGCCAGCACTGAGACACACCCCTGGAATGGGGATCTCTTCCCTTGAGCTGGGCCCGGGGAGTCAACAGAAGCTCTTTGTCAGGGGGCTGAAGTCACCACCAGGCTGTGGCCCTGTTCTCACGCAACGTGTGTAGCTCTCTGGGGCCAGCAAGACGGACTCGCTCTTCTTTCTCAGCATCCAAAGGGTTGTTATGGCAATGCCCCATTGGCAAGGACCGTTCTGGGTCCTCTCAAACACCTGTGGGCCCCACTTTGCTGCCTCTCTCTTTGCTTCTGTCTGGTTGCGGGGTTCACAGGTCCCCGCTGAGTAGGGGGAGGGAGGGTCAGGGAGATGTGGCCCTTGGTGGGTTTGGAAAGCTGCACGTAGTGTGGGGAACAGGGCGCGACTGGGGGATGGGAGGATGCCAGGGCCAGCGGCCTAGAGAGATACTTTGAACCTTGCTCCTCATCCAGCATAGAATGAATACTGACCACTCATCAACTGTGTTCACACTTCGGTCACAACCCGATGGCCTGATATTTCCTTAATAACCCTTTAATACTTTGCCTTCTAAAAACCCTGACTCATGAAGGTGAGCGTGTTTGTCAGTAGCAGAGGAGTATCATTTCCTGTAAACAGATGGGAGCCAGAAAGACAGTTGCCATCCAAAAAACAGTTCCACAAAATTTCTACCTAGAGACTGGCCTGCAGGGCGCTCTGTGCCTGTGGCCTCCCCTCTGTTAAGAAGGGAGAACATGCAGGGTGTTGTAGCGCCTGGCATTCCGGGAGGCTGAAGCAGGAGGGTTGCAAGTTCCAGGCAACTTAGCAAGACCCTATCTCAAAAAGCAACAACAAAAAAGGAAGGAAAATGTGTTAAAGACAGTCTGGGATGTGCTGTCTGGTAGCTGTCAGCCACATGTGCCTCTACACATTTGATTTAAAATTAAACAAAATGAATCAGTTCTCAGGTTCCACTAGGCAGGTATCTGGTGCTGCCCGCCGCGTGTGGCCGTTAGCACCCTCTTAGGCAGTGGGGATCTGGGACATTCCATCATCGTGGAAGGTTCTGCTTTGGAGCTGAACTGGGGCTCCGCCAGATGGGGATGTCCTCCAGGTCAGGCCTGTGTCTCCTGTGTCAGGTTGGTGCTCTCTTCCCCAATCTGATTATCTGAGGACAATCTCTGCCCATGGATTTTACTCCCCATAGCACTGCCTGAACTCCAGGGTCCCCTCGGAGGGACCGGCCTGGTGCCCGTTGCTGCCTCTGTGCCAGTGCCCACTTCCTCCTCCCAAGGGCTCAAGGGCTGGCTCTCCTTGTCCCCGTCAGAAAATTAAGGTTATGCTGTGAGTTTCAGGAAATGAATCCTTGGGATTAGCTGTATTTGGCTCTAAGCCCCAGACGGGCTGGGGGCAGGGGCTCAGCCAGCTGTGCCCGCCCTGGTCTGCTCTCGGGGATGGAAAGAGGCTGGGCAGCTGGCAGCCCTGGCTGGGAAAGGGCAGAGGAAGGGTTGCATTTGACCCCAGGTCTCTCGCTTGGGCGATGAGCCAGGCAGTGGTGAAGGGAGGACTCTCTTGCTGTTGGCTCCCTGCTCGGGTGGCATGGTGTCACAGTTGGGGACAGCATGGGAGTGGACAGCAAAATGCTGGGATGACTTCCCAGTGGACAAATGAAAGGATGAAGGAAGTCGAAGCTGGGGCAGAAGGACGTTGCCTGAGACAGGATGACTTTCCCGCTGTACAACCTCCACACGCTGGCGCGCCCCGGCCGTGGACGCAGGCAGCGCCGTGATGCAGTTATCCATCATGCCTTCGGATGCGGGGGCCTTTTCCTCTGCCCTCCCCTCTGCCTGGCGTGCCTTCCCCTCCACCTCACTTGACATCGAAAGTGCTGCCTTAATTCTTGTTTCCACCGTGTTTTGGCGGGGGGGCTCCTTGGAGGAGGGGCATCCCTTGTGGGAGGGGCCTAGGCCGTCCTGTAACCAACACTTGACACAGTGAGAGCGTGAGCCTGCGCTGGTGAGCAGTGAGGGGAGTCAGAGTTGAGCACCCACTGACTCAGAGGTTTTCATTCTGCCTTTCTGGGACTCAGTTTCTCCCGTCTGTAGTGTGAGCTCCTGGTCTCTGAGCCTTTCCCAGCCTATCTCAGACTGAATGCTCTGAACATAGGGGTCAAGTCTGACCTGGGCCCTTCCAAGTGAACAGTAGGTGCTCAGCAAATGCTCTGATAAATGAATGAATGAATGAAAGGGGGAAAAAGGGCTCCCAGGAATTTCAGAGATGAAGGAAAAGGAGAAATGAAGACAGAGAGAGAAGAGGGTGAAAGCAGGCAGGATGGCGAGGAAGGGAGGCAGTCCCCGGCTGTCTGCTCGGTCCTTTCTCTCCTCTCCCTCCTGCTTCTTCTCACCGGCCCCTCTTCCACACTCCCCCCAGATCCCAGGGGCTGCTGAGGGTGCAGCTTCAGCCCTGCTGCGTCAGGGTTGGGGGCTGGGATGGGGAACCGGCTTGTTGCCCAGGTTCTTGGTCCAGACAGCGGAGATGCTTGATCAGGCCCTTCCTGCAGGCTTCCCAGGCTGGACCTCGTACAGGGGCAGATTCCTGGCCTGACAGCAGCCTCCATAGCTGGGAAGTAAACTGACTTCAGCGTCTTGGGCTCTCATTGCGTAGGAAACAAGAGGCCTTCACCCACCTCGGGCTCCAGAGTAGAAATTAGTGGGAGTGAAGTGAGGACCGTGATCACCCCGCCACGGTCACCCGAGTGAGGTCACCTCCTCCAGCCCAGAAGGTCTCTCAGTGGTCTTGGAACACCCCAGGAAGGACCTGTCACAGTCCAAGCCCTTTCCGCTACAAATAGGGCAACTGAGGCCCAAGGAGAGGAGATTGCCTTCCTTGGGTCGCAAGCATCTAGAGCAGAGCCAGACAGGAGTCTGAGCTTCCTGACACCAGCTCCGGTGCCTGCGTTGGCCTCCTCCCTCCCTTCTTCCCTCCGTCCTGCCTTCCTTCTGCTCTTAGCTCTCCTACCTACTAAGCGAACAGCATTCTTTTCTAAAGGATCATCATTTAAATACTCCAATACGAACAAATGTAGGGCCCAGGGATTTAACTCAGTGGCACAACGCCTGCCTGGCAAGCATGAGGTCCTGAATTCAGTTCCTGGTACCCATTCCCCTCCAGACAAAAACAAAAACAAAAACAAGCACCTGTAAAGCAGAAACAAAAATCCCGCAGTCTGGAGATGAGGGTGCTGGCATTTGGACCGTAGCATTCAGCTGTGTGTTGTGGGCTTTTCCTGTGCACACAGGTTTCTACGTTGCCTTATAAAAGTCAGGTTTGTTGAGGCATGTTAACATATGGGGAAGCTGTCCCTGATTTGGAGAATACATTGCTTGAGTTTTGACACATATTTTAAAATGAAACCACCCCAAGTATCATCTCATGGACATCCTTCCACATCAGCAGAAATAACCTAGATGCCCAACTATAGGGGATTGGCTTTCTAAAAGGTGGAATGGCCCTGCTAGAAAGTATCCATCCAGTCCCCTAGGGCTGGGTGTGGAGGTTGCTGCCCTCCTTCACTCTGGCAAACATTGCTGGTGTGAGCATCCTTATTCCTCGTGCTTGGGAGGGACCCGCTCCTCCGTGTTGTGTGTCGGGGTGGCCACAGTGTGCCTTGCACCCCGCTCCCGGCCCCCATAGCCTCGGTGTCACTAAGCCCCAGCGCTGTCCTCCCTCTCTGGCTACAGGGAACCGGCTGGACGAGGGCTCGGATGTGGAGTCAGAACCCGACCTTCCCCTGAAGCGAAAGCAGCGCCGCAGTCGGACCACATTCACAGCCGAGCAGCTGGAGGAGCTGGAGAAGGCGTTCGAGAGGACCCACTACCCGGACATCTACACCCGCGAGGAGCTGGCGCAGAGGACCAAGCTGACCGAGGCGCGCGTCCAGGTGAGAAGGAGCCGGGCAGTGCTCAGAGTATTTCAGAGACGAATTGAGAAGATCATGAATTCAATAAGCCCCCTGGGGCCAGTTGTAGGGGACCTCGTGAATAAGCAATGCCACCAGCCCCTGATGCAGAGTCAGCAGGCAACAAATGTTGGTTGACTGACTGACTGAGAGGTGGACAGTGCAAGGTGGAGGAGGGAAGGAGATGGAGAGAGGGAATAGAGGAAAGGGAAAGAGTGGAGAGAGAGGGAGGGAAGGGAGGAGGAAGAAAGGATGCCGTTCAGCCAGAAGGAAGGGCTCGGGGAGTTAGAAAAGCTCCAGATCTCTGATGGGGGGAGGAAGGGATTAGGAGGGAAATTTCTAAACCACCCTATTTCCTCTGATGGTAATGAGTCTCCCAGTATGGGAAGCATGCAAGAGGCCGGGTCATTTGAAAGCATCAGGGCACGGGGCAGACTCATGACCGCAGCATCCCCTGTACAGCCTCAGCGTGAGGTTCCCAGGCAGTGGGGAGCAGGGGCAAAGGGCAGGACCCTGTTGGGGTTCTGAGCCTACTGCGAGGCAGGAGGGACGATGACTATGAGGCCCGTAGCTGTTCCCACGTGGCACGTGAGGTGGGCACCTCGCAGGGCCCAGCTGGAACAGGCTAAGGAGGAGGATGGAGAGGAGGAGCGGGGAAAGGACGTGATGACCCCCGCTCGCTGGGAGCCCTGACCTGGGCTGCGTTCTCCATGGATGGGGCAGCGGGGCTGCAGAGGGGTCCCCAGGCGGCTTCCTGGGGGTACTTCTGTCCACAGGGTGCCCACCTAGTGCTGGGGACGCCTCACACATGACCTGCTGGAATCTCAGGCCACCTGGGTGCATTGGCAAAGTCTCACACACACGTACACACGTGTGAATGCACATGCGTGAACACACACTCATCTCAAGAGATGCAGTGTTCCTGGGGCGCAGGGCTGGGCCTGGCTGATGCCAAGGCCCACGTTCTTTCCATGCAGAGGAGGAAGCGGCTGACTCAGAACCTGGAGCTGGAAAGCAATGGGGAAAGTCCTAGAAGCCAACTGGCATCCAGCCCTCTGGGACCGGGTCCCCTCTCTGCCTCCTGCCCCCACTCCCAGGGTGGGAAGCCCCGGGCTGCCTTTGAGGGAGACCCCAAGGGGCTGGGGGCAGGCCAGGCGGCTGCTGGTCTCTTTCCCTCCCCGCCTCTCAGGGTGACATCTGAGCCCACCGCCGCCACCGGCTCTGCCCCCGCCCCGCACCCATCCCGGCAGCTGTCGTCCCGGGCACATTCCTGGGCGCTGTCTCATTCCCACGTCGTCGGGAGGCCTCACGGCTTCCCACCACCTTGCAGCCTGATGGCTCCTTGTAAAATTTCCTAGCTGTCAGGGCTGGCTGTGCTTTTATTGGCCCAGGGGACACAAAAACAGGTGTCACTCAAGGTCCAGGGCAGGAGGCGGTCTGGGAATGGAGGAGCCGCGGAGCCCAGGCGAGCCCGAGGGAGAGGCCAAGGCCACCACACTGTGCGACTTGTGACTGCCCTGGGCACACTGACAGCGCTGGACCTGGCCTGGGGGCCGAAAGTGCCCCGGGTGGCGTCCCCTCCTCTGCCCCAGAGCTTCCTCAGCCTCAGCGGAGGAGGGAAGCAGGGCTGATGGATTTTAAATGATAAACAAAGAGCATTGAACAAAGAGCACCCGCTCTGAGAGGTCCCGCGGGTGGGGCTAAGATGGACTGCACAAGACCTCAAGGCCAGCAGC
>RJWM01028187.1:0-25912 GCA_004363535.1 Dasyprocta punctata | reverse complement strand
TGGACAGAGACGGTCAGCATGGATGCACAAGCAGAACCCAGCCGGGGTGCCCAACAAGGTCCCCATGCAGCACGGAGAGGTGAAGGTGTGAGGTGGTGATGGCAGCCCTGTCCCCTCCAGGGGAAGAGGCCAGGAGGCCAGATAGGCGCAAGGACGCTCGAAATGTCCCCGGGATAGAGGTGGCAACTCTTCTGTGACAAACAGAGATGGAGGACCATGAGCTGCTCAGAGCAGTGACCTGGCTTCTAAAAAAGACAGCATTTCCCTGACACCACCTTCAGGTCCCACCCAGCCCCCGGGGTGACAGCCAGGACGCTGTCTCCACAGAGCCTGTGTCCACCACTGCACTAAACTTTCACAGGAAGTGGCGACAAAGCTGCAGCTCTGTGGGGTAAGGCAGGTGAGAATGAGGACGGGAGGGGCGGAGCCTGCCGGCCTGGCCTGGCAGGGGGGGCGTGCCTTCCTTGGGGTGCCGAGGGTTGCACCTGTGCCCTGAGGCTCAGGCCGTGTGAGCTGGCCCTCCCCTGCCAGGGAGCCGGACCCCACAGCCTCCACCCTGCAGGGCCTCACCGGGTCCCTGATACTCAGAAGGTGGCTGAGGTCGGAGTCTCTCTCCAGGATCCCATGGCTTCACCCCACCCCACCTTGCATACTCACTCCCCCCACACGTGCACACACCACACACTCATGCACACCCGTGTACACACATGCCCACGTACATCAGGATTTGGAACCAAGTCCCACAAACTTCAGCGTGTTCCAGAACCACTCAGTTTGTGAAGTGTGTTGATTTCAGGAGTTGCTTTGAGCCTGCCTGGCTGGGGTCTTATGCTGAGTTGGGGGTCTCCACAGTGGCCTCTGGGCCTAGGGAGCCTCTTTCCTCCATGGCCAGCCCTTCTGGGCTTGGGTAGTACGTGGCTCTCTCTTGGTTGGAGAAGCCATCCCCTCCCCGTGAGGGCCCAGGTTGGCCTTGGCCTCCTATTGTTAAGTCCACCAGCTGCAAAATCCACTGTGAGCAGCAAAAGGAGCTTGCAGGCCTGTGGCCTTGACGGGCAGTGTGGCCATCTGACTCAGGTCCCAGCCACATCTCTGCCTGGCCACAGGGCCCCAGGTGGCCAGTTAACCTAGGGCCCTTGTCCGGTTACAGCTGATAAGTGACCGTGTGAGGCAGGGCCTTGGTTAGCTAGTGCAGCTGGAGCCAGGTGCCGGAGCTCATGACAAGGGTCACGGGCCACGGACAGTACACAGAGTGCAGAGGACCCAGGCCAGCACTGCCAGCCACACGGCCAAGGCCACCCAGGACCCCAGGCAGTGCTGGGGAAGTCGGAGCTCCCGGCCCGGAATCAGCCAGGTTGTTGACTTCTGAGTCAGCCTCCCTGGCCTGGGGCACCCAGGTGTGGTTGCGTAGTGCCCCAGTGTGTGCGCTCCTGCCACGCCAGCACTCGGGTCACAGACCAGGGGCCTCAGCCGGCACTCACCAGCGGGGCTCAGCCAGGCCCCAGGCCTGTGCAGGACCAGGGTGGAGCGCAGAGCTGTTTCGGGACACTCAGCAAGGACGCTGCTCTCTCCCGGCTTCAGACTGAGCCGAGCCTCGGCTGCTTGCAGTGCTCGGGCCTCGGCCTTCAGATGGGAGCTGTGGGTGCTGGAGCCCCAGCTCCTACTGCATCTTGGGGGCCACTCAGCACCCACTATGACAGGACCCCGCTCCTTCTAACAGATCCGTCTCTGTGCACACGCGCGCACACACGCACACGCATACACAGAGATGAGGTGGGACCAAAATACAGGATGAATGTTTAATTTAAAAGCTTTTGTTACAGTAGCGGGCCCACTGACATAAATACCCCTCACAATATTCCTCCCTCACCTCTTCTGTATGCAAGTATATAGACAAGTATGCATTGATTATTTTTTGTTTTTATTGATTATTAATCCACATTAGCAGCACATAACGCTCACACCCCTTGTGTGGAGTTGGTCCATGTTCATAACCCATCTTTTTTCATCCCCTTTCCCTCCCTTCTCTCTCTTCCCTCCATCTCTTGATCTCCTTCCTGTTTCACAAAGTTCTATCTCCCTACTTCCTGTCATCTTTTATTTTGTTTTTTATTTATATTTCAGGTTTCTCATATAAGAGAAATCATAGTACATTTAAGCATGTGTGTCTTACTTATTTCACTTAACACGCGTTCACTTCAGCAGCACTTACACTATTTCAATTAACATTGTGGTCTCCAGGTGCATTCATATTTCTACAAAGGACTCAAGCTTATCCTCCTTCATGGCAGAGTAGTACTCCATCATTGAACACACTTATTCCATCATTGTTGCCACTTTTTGAAGCAGTTCTGAAAGTTCTCTTTAATGAGCATCTTTATCAGATGTGATCAAAAATTTGATGAATGCTGCTTCTGAGTGCCACCCAATGGAAAGGCAGGCTCCTAAAAACATGACACTGTGTCCTCACCCACCTTATTCATTGGATCTGGCAATGTGTGACCTCTGGCTCTTCCCCAAAGTCAAAATGACCATGAAAGAGAACTGGTTTGAATCAAGGCAAGACATCGAGGCAGTCATGACAGCATGACTAAAGACTCTGGAGCATTCCCAGAGTTGTTGCCCAGGGATGCGTGGGGACAGAACAGGTGTTGGGTGGCCTCGTGAGGGTCAGATGCCACTCAGGCGCCCCGGGGTGGAGCTCAGGGTTGGCACTTGGAACAGCTGTCCCACATTTGTCATTGTTCCTCCCTTGAGATAATGGGCTCATGGGGTCCCAGGAATCTGGGGTTCTGCAGAGACGGGAGTTGTGTCCCTGATCTCACAGCTGTAGCATCGTCCCTGTGCACCTGGGCTGAGTTTCTGTCAGCCTGGGAACTCTAGCCAGTGAAGCCCCAGGGTCTAAGGTAGGAAGGACCTTGCATCACATTCTCTGCAGAACGTTTAAGCCAGCAAGGATCAGCGAAACCGCCAGTTAAAGCTGGCGGACTGAGCACCTCATTTATTTCACTCTTCCAAAATGGTCCTAACGAAATGAACATAATGAAAAACAGAAGTCTGAAGCCCACAAGAAATGCAGGCCGGGGAGGCATGATTGCATTTCAGCAAACAGACGGATGATACGACAGCGGTCACTTAAGATTGCTGCAGGACTAAGCAGGGCCAAGCGCTGTTGCCACGTCCAGCGCCATGCACAACACACAACAGTGCATGGCCCCATCCGCCTGGCCAGGCTATGGCGCACAGTGGTGTGGTCAAACACCAGTCCGGAGTTGCTGTGGGGTCACTTTCGGGGCAGTTAGCATTCAGGTCAGGAGACCTAGGGTAAGGCGATTGCCCTGGAGAATGGGTGACCTCATCGGTCAGCACAAGGCCTTGAGAGCAGAGACTGAGGTTTCCTAAGAAGGCGCTCTCCTGCAGGCTGAGGCATAGAAACCCTGCCTCAGTTTCCAGACTGCTCATCTTGCTTCCCTCCAAGGAGCCCAACCACAGGCTGCTGACTGGCTCTGCATATCACAGACACGGTTCTGCTGTGGGGCAGGGCGGGGAAGCTCCTGAACATCTGCCTGCCTGTATGTCTGTCTCTTTTTTGCTAAATATATATATACATACACACACAATTATTGCTTCGGTTTCTCTGCAGAGCCCTGGCATAACATGTCAATAGCTGTGATTTGTGAAAGTTGTCAGAATCAATACCGAGTCACTATGTTGGCCCTAACAAATAATAAATAAATACAACCCCAGGTGGTGGAGGAAGGGCCGTACGCATGCCTGCCTGGTAGCAGCTATCGTGAGAGACTGCCAGGCCCATGGCCTCCCTGGCCTTGGATGGGAAACGCTTCTGCAGGGGCATCTGCCGCCCATCCCGACTCAGCGGCACATGGTGTCACCTGCTTCCCCACCATCACGGCTGGACTCCTGTGCAGACCTCCTCGGTCTGCCTTAAAGACCTCCCCCTGCCCCAGCATCTCTGAGTAGATCCACGTTTACTACAGGACACCTGTTCCCATCGCAACGCTATTCCCAAATAAAACTCAATTGCTTAGATTTTTAACCTTGTGTTTTTCTCCACCGAGTCTTTATTGATCTGAGTCTGTTTGTATCTGTAATAGGTCAAACACTGACTTAGACAGGAGTGAGCGACTCCCACCCATATGCGCCACCCTGCGCTTGCCCCTGCCCTCCCGGCCAGACAGCGGGGAACTGCTCAGCTCTGGGACATGTGTGCCTTGCATGGCCCACGCCTCCGTGGAGAGCAGGGGCACTGGCCAGAGTATGTGTCCTGCCAGCTCCTGGCCTTCAGCCGCTGCCACCCACACCTTTTCAGTGACGTAGGTCAGCACCACCCTGGAAAGATTTGTTCATGCTTCCTACATTCTGCTTTCCATCCTTGGATCTTCCAACATCCTAAATTATCTTCTTTAATTAGTGTATGCTTGTGTTGTACAGTTCTGTGAGTTTAGACAAATGTTTCAAATCTCCACTCGCCTTTGCAGTATCACAATCATTTCACTGCAGTAAAATATCCCCCGTGCTTTACTGATCCAACACCCCCAGTCCCCACCTGCCAATCTGTTTACTCTCATTATGGTTTTGGGTTTCCTCAGATTGTGTGATTGGAATCACGCCCGCATGCAGGTTTTCAGACCGGCAATATGCATTCACTCAAAACTCATTTATGTTTTCATGGCTTGATGGTTCATTTCTCTTCATCACTGAGTAGTATTTTATTGTACGGATGTTTGTTTATCTGTCCTCCTGCTGACGATGTCTTGGTTGCTTCCAGTTTTGACAGTCATAAATAAAACTGTTCTACACATTCCCGCGCAGATTTTTATGTAGACACAAGTTTTCAATCATTCAGAGGAATATTTAGAAGTGTGATTGCTGGAAGTCATGGCAAGACTGTGTCTAGCTTTGTAAGAAACTGCCAAACTATCTTGCAGGGTGATTACCATTCATGTCCCCAGTAACAAATGACAGTCCTGGGTGTTTGGCCCTCACCAGCTACTGACTTTGCTATGTTTCTGGATGTCAGTTACTGTGACAGGTCGTAGTGGTATCTCATTATTCTTTAATTTGCAATTTTGTAAGTATAAATGATAGTGATCATCCTTTTATATGTTTATTTACTATTCATGTAATTTTTTCATTTATTCACTTGTTTATTTTGGTTTTGTGAGATAGGGTCTCACTATGTAGTCCAGGCTAGCCTTGAACTCATCATCCTCCTGCCTCAGCCTTCCCAGTGTTGGGATTATAGGCGTACACTACCACACTCACCTTGTTAAAGAGTTTTCAACCTATGTCCATAGTTTTTTCCTGTAAGGTCCACTTGTTTTCAATATTAGGACCATGCTGACGTCATAGAACGAGTTAAGAAATCTTTCTTATTTTGCTTTCTGAAAGAGATGATATGGGATTCCTTAAACATCTGATAGAAATTGCAGGTAAAACTATCTGGGTCTGGTACATTCTTTTATCTTTGCCAAGTTGTTAACTGTAGAGTCATTGTTTCTAATAGATTTGGGCCACATCCCTACCTGTGGTTCTCGGTAGTCTGTGTCATTCTAGGGATTTTCCAAGCCAAAGTTGTTGAGCTGCTGCCCACAGAGCTGTTTGCAGTGCTCCTTTAAATGTCCACAGACAAAAAGGGTCTCTCATTTCTAATATTGGGAATTTGTACCTTCTCTCTAGCCTGGCTACGCATGGATCCCCTTTATTGAGCTCTTCAACAAACACTAGTTTTGTTCTTTCTCTCTAATAATTTTATTTTTATTTTTCAATTACATTCATTTCTATTCTAATTTTTATTGTTTCATTTTTTCCTCCATAGTGCAG
Source organism: Dasyprocta punctata (assembly GCA_004363535.1). NCBI lineage: Eukaryota > Metazoa > Chordata > Mammalia > Rodentia > Dasyproctidae > Dasyprocta > Dasyprocta punctata. Next base: position 20,071 of record RJWM01028187.1, on the reverse strand, counting down.
GGTTTGATCACTTCTTTTTTGTCTAGTTTCCAAAGATGGATTTAGGTTAAAAATTTCACATCTTTTTTGTTTAATGTTATGTATATGATACTCCAAGTTCCCCTCTATTGCTCACATTGCACCCCACATTTTGATGTTACATTATATTTTCATTTACCACAACTCGTTGTTTAAATTTCTATTGAAAAGAATTCTTTGGTTTGTGTTATTTAAGGGTCTTGTCCAATTTCCAGTATTTGGGGGATTTCTCAGCTGTCTCTCTGCTGCCAGTTTCTAATTTCAGTTCCATTATAGTCCGAGGACACACTCTGTAGGGTTCCTGTTCCTTGTGTGTTTGCTTGCTTATTGGTTTTTCAGTACTTGGAATCAAAGCCAGGACCTTGCAGTTCCTAGCCCAGGACTCCACCATGCCCCACACCTCAGCCCGCCATGCTGTTGGATTCACTGACATGTGTTTCATGGCCCAGGATTCCACATAGACTGGAAACAAACCTGCACCACCACATGCTGTTCCTGTTATTACTTGAAGTCATTATCTGTTTGGTCTAAGAACAAGGGAGGTGAATCACTTAGCCCTTGTCGGATGCCTTCGATTTCTTTTTGTAGACCCGAGTCTCTGACTGCTTCAGCATTCCCTCTGCTTGAAGGAAGTTTTAAAGTATTTCTTGCAGGACAGGTCTGGTGTTGCACCCTGTCTGTTTTTGTTTTTATTTTATTTTATTTTATTTTTGAGTAGTTGTCCTTTACGTTCTACTCTTCATCAAAAGTCCCATCTCAGAGTCTCACCAGTCAACACTGGGTTGCATGCTTGTCTTATCACTGATCTTCATTTGAGCTGGAGCAGAGCTCGCCACAGACAGCTCTGTGCCTGAGGGTGTCTGCAGTGACCAGCAGTGCTATCCTGGTGTCCACCCCAAGGCAGCATTGACAGCTAAGTAGAGGCCATAGAAACCTAAAATAAAGTTGGGAATGAGGCATGCAGCACAGGACCAGCATGCAGGAAGGACCTGTATGTCCCTGATCTCTCTGTGAGGCACTGACATGCAGGAGCCACGTGGAGGAGGACACTGGGCAGGCAAGGCCGGGGAGATACATTAGGGGCATCTCTGTCCAGGTACCAGCCAACCCCATGCTCACCAGGGAGAGACGTCAGGGGCTGTGCATGATAAAGAAGATGGACTTTGCAGACTCCACCCAGGAAACACATGAAACTAACAAACAGCAACAGCAGTAAAAACAAACTCTGCTTAAAGTCTGATTTCTCTGTCTTATGAAAAATGCCCAGTTTCAACAAAAAATATTATGAAGCAGACAAAGAAACAGGAAAGTCACCTCTATGCAGGAAATAAGGGCAGCTGATAGAAACAGTCCCCAAGGCAGACTATATGTTGGACTTACTGGACAAAGACTTCAAATAGGTTCCTATGGATACATGTAAAGAATTAATGAAGAATTAAAGGAACGTGTGACAGTGATGTCTCATTCTCTTCACAGAGAATGTCAGTGAAGCCAAACAGACATTCCATGGTGGAAGTAAGAAACTCACTAAAAGGGATCAATAGCATAATTCATCTTGCAGAAAAGGAATCAATAAGATGAAAGACAGAGGAATAAAGATGACCCAAGTCATGCAACAGAAAAACAAAAAAGCAAGCTACACATCTGTAATTCCAGAACTCTGGGAGGACTGAAAATTCAAGCCCAGTCTCGACAATTTAGTGACTGTATTAGTTGGTTTTCCCATCACTGGCCCACCATATCAGAGATCCACAAAGTAAGCAAGGTTTAATTTAGTTCATAGTTTCAGAAGATTCAGTTCATGGTTAGCCACCTCCAAGGCAGAAGTGTTATGATAGAAGGGTGCTGTGGAAAAAAGCTGCTTAGTTTGTAGTGGTCAGGAAGAAGAGCAGGGAAACACTGTCAGAGAGAAAAGGGTGAGGGAACAGATACGGTACCCAGGGTCACACCTTCATGACCTACCCAGACACCTCCAGAAGTGTGCTTTACTAATCCCCTGGGCATTCATTAATCCAATCAAATTGCTTTATTGCTCCAATCAGGTTGTATGTCAAATGATTACAGCAGTTTAGTGAGACCTTGTCTCTAAAGGGGTGAGGATATAGCTTATCATAATTGCCCTGGGTTCAATCCCCAGTACTGAAAAAAAAAAAGATGAATAGAGTCTGAGAAACCTGCAGAATAACATTAGATATACCAACCTACAGATAGAGTCAAGCAGAGGAAAGGAAAAAGTAGAAAAGAGTTGTGAAGGAATAATGGCTGAAAATATCCCAAATTTTATAACACATACATATATGGTAAATTTTGAAAACTTGTACATCCAGATTTATTATAGACAAATTGCCAAAATACCAAAGAAAGTCTTGAAAGTACTAAAAGAAAAGTAATTAATTGCATATAAAGTATTCTTTGTAGGACTAACAACTCACACTGCTCAATAGAAATCATGGATATCAGAAGGCAGGAGGATGGTGTGCTCGGCATGCTGAAAGAAAACAGCTTTCAACTAGGAATTAATAAGTATTATAAACAGCAAAGATATTCTTCAAAACAATGAATACAAATTAAAACATTCCCAGCTAAATAAAACTGCCAGAATTCACTGTTGGCAGACCTACTCTATGAGAAATACTGATGGGGCATTGGAAAATAATTAGATCTACACCAAGAAATTAAGGTCCCAATAAGGTCTACATAAAGATAAATATAAATGACAGGCTATTTTATTTATAATTTTTGTTCACTTACCTGGTTTAAAAATAGTTCACAAGGCTGGGAACGTGGCTCAGTGGTAGAGTTCTTGCTTTGCATACACGAGGCCCTGGGTCTGATCCCCAGCACTGCAAAAACAAAACAAAATACAGTTCACAAAGTAATAATTTTGCTGTAGGAAGGTACCATGCATAAAGGTGCAATTTGGAAGCAAGGAATAGACATATATTGCAGCAAAAAATTTTTTACGCAGTATTGAAATAAAATTGGCATTAATTCAAACTATGCTGTCTTAATCAGGATGCTGATTTTAATTCCAAGGGTCCCACTAAGAAATTAGGTAAATACATACATGGTAAAAAATAAGATCACTAAAATAGTCTATCCATTTAACACAAAAGAAGACGATAATGGAGGAATAAAGGAAGAAAAATGAGACATATAGAAAACCAATAGTAAAATGGCAAACATAAATCCAACTTGGTCAGGAATTGCAGTAAATGTGAATAGATTAAACGTCCAATCAAAAGACAATGATTGACAAAACAAAATATTTAAAAAGCAAGAGTCAACATAGGTTTCAGCAAGAGGGGCACTTTAAACTCAGAGGTACTATTGGCTGAAAGAGGAAGGATGAGTTTGTCTTTTGATAAATCTGTCGTGTAGGAAATCAGAGAGCTGGAGTTGCTGGGCCCACCTACAAGATTGACCTCAAGGAAAAACATGAAGACATTTTATCACAATAAGAGTTTGCCTGTCAGGACTTCTGGGAAAATGGTGGAATAGTGAACAGCAGAGAAGGAACCTCCAAGTTTTAGAGTCCAGACCCTGGAATACAGCAACATGTGGAAGAGAAAGATAGGAGGGAGGTGGGTGCCATGGACACAGGAAGGATCTGAACTGAGACTTGAAGCCTGTGGAAAGCGATAATTCAGGATTTCAACAAAAGTGAGAAAACCAGGGGCAACAGCTCTGCTGGGTGGGGAGAAATAGCAAGGAAGCAATGCAGCCCCCACCCACCGTGCACTGGTGGAGGCCCTACCAGTCGATGAGGAGCAGCAAGCGAGCCACGCAGCCTCCTTGTGTGCCAGCGCAGGCGCTACTGGCTGGGGAGAAGCAGCTAGGAAGCTGAGCAGCCTCCCTGTGTGCTAGTGGAGGCCCAGTCAGCTGGGGAAAAGCCGCAAGGAAGCCGCCTCTGCGTCCCACCCCGCTACACTTGTGAACAACAAGATGCAACACAGGCCGAGATGATAGTAACTGAAGTAGGGAATTAACCTGACGTTTATGTTGTTTGATTGACTTCACAGGCCTGGGGCCAGCAGTCTGGGAAACTATTTGGAGGATAATATGCAATATAGTAATGATTGTGGATTTCCTACTGTCCTATCACTGTTTTGTTTCATTTTACTGTTTTGTTTTGCTCCCTTCAAAATAAAAAAAATATTTTTTAAATTTGCCTAGCAGAAAGGCAAAACCATTATAATGCATATGCACAAAATAACACAACCACAAGATACATAACATGACAGAAGCAATGGAGAAGCAGCTCATTCAACCCTAAAGTACAGGCTTCAATACCAAACTTGCAGACCTAAGAGTGGGCAAAGATGTTGGGCCCCTGGAATGACATGTGAATTTGAAGAGTCCCTTGGAAAATGGTTTCAAAATTCCCACCCAGGCATTTCCTGTGAGCTGGCAGCTCCCTCTGGGCTGGAGCAGTAATACACCAAGAGATTTTACAAGAAGGCTCGGCCAGTGCTTGTCCTTGTGGAGAAGCAATAGTTACCACCAGGAAGAGCAGAGAGATGAGAGGGAGGAGGCAGGAGGATTTTGGCTTTAAGCTGATGCTCCATTTCTTGGAGTGTTCCTTGCGCTCCTTTACACTGATAATGAATTGATTTTCCATGGGACGATCAAGATCAATCAGTGAATGGGAAAGAACAGGTTTTCAAGAATGGTGCTGATGTAACTAGATATTCATGTGCAAAGGAATGTATTTAGATTCCTACTTCACAGCATGTTAAAAGCTTACGTAAATGGATTTTATAGCTAAATGTAAGGGCTAAGACTATAAACTTTTTGGAAAAACACAGGAGTAAATTTTCCTAACCTTGAATCAGGCAACTGTTTCTTAGCTCTGACATCTACATCATGTGACAAAAGACATCAATTGGATTTCCTTAAAATTAAAGCATTTTGGGCTTCAAAACACACAGTGAAGAAAGAAGAAAGTTAATCTGCACAATGGGGGAAAATATTTGTAAATCACATATCTAATAAGGGACTTATATCTTGAATATATAAAGAACTTTGACAGCACAATAATAAAAAGTCAACCCGATTGAAAATGGCAAAGGATCTGAACAGACATCTCTCAAAAAAAGTATGCATATGACCAATAAACATAGGAAAGGGTGCTTGTCCTCATCAGCTGTCAGGGAAATATGAATCCAAACCACTGTGAGACACAATGTCATGCCTAGTAGAATGGCTAGGACCAAACAGCCAAGCAATAAGCACTGGCCAGCATGTGGGGGAATCGGAGCCCTCCTGCCGCAGGTGGGCTGTGGGGTGGCGCCACTGCCTTGGAAAACCGTTCTGCAGTTCCTCAGAAAGTGGACACAGTTGCCATGTGGCCTGGTGAGTCCACTCCTAGGAATCCACTCAGGAGCTGAGGTCCATTAACAGCATTGTCATGGTAACCATGCGGTGGGAAGGACTCAAACATCCTCTAGTGGATGAGTGGGTGAGCAGCCTCTCCACACACAGGAGCATTGCATGGCAATGAAAAGGAGCGAGGAGCCGATCCATGGCACCCTGGAACCCAACTCTGAGCGGAGGAGCCCATCAAGAAAGGATGGGCTAGTTGGTCCCAGCCTTCTCCGGGGACGATGGATATATGACAATGATGGCACTACTCTATGGACCATTGAACTGCTATACTCTTTGAGTGGTAAATTCTATGCTCCGTATGGCACCTCAATAAAGACATTGTTTTTAAAAGACCATGTCTTTCAGCAATTAATTTAACATTCTGTGGTGTTTTCAGTTTTTTGGTGTGGTTTCAGTGGTTTTCTTTGGAATCTGGCTGGAGCCCAGCAGGAGCCTGACTCAGCCTCCTCTTCACCCTTGTTGGGTTCTAGCCAGGCCACTGATGACTCCAAAGGCCCCTGCAGGAACCTAGGTGTGTGGTGACCTCAGCCAGGCCTCGCCCCCCAGCCGCCCAGCCTCAATTTTCCCCGTCCCTCCTCCCAGCTCTCACAATTTCAGAACTGCTGGAGCCCAGAGATTCATTTTTAAGACGTTTTTTCAGAAACCTTCTTTAAAAACCCCCTTTCTCCTTGGCAGGCCGTCTTGGCATCTGCCCACGGCTGCAGGCACCAGCTCTAGTCATCAGCTGGGCCAATGAACAGCCTTGGGGGAGGCTGCGGTGGAGCCTGGGTCTGGCCAGCCCTGGCCGGGATCTGGGAACAGGAACTGTGAGTGTCCATCTTCCTGGCTCTGCAGCTTCATCCTCCAGGGGCCCAGTCTGGAACAGGTGCCTCTTCCTCTCCTGTAAGGCTGCTTTTGCGAGGGGACCCAGAGGACCCCGAGTCAGCTCCCCCAGTCCCCCCTTGGAACTAACCTGCACATTCCCAAGTGTTGGTTCACCCCAGGGGATGTGGTCAGGGATGGGGGGTCCTGGAGCAGGAGCAGATAGGGCAGGGCACGGGCCACCTCCTCAAGCTGACGCAGGCGCATCCATCACCACTGGGGTGGCCTTTAATCATCCGCTTTCAACTGGATCGCGGTGCTCCCCAGACACCAGAGGGGCGACGTCATCCCCAGCACGCAGAGCAGCCTGAGGAGGGAGCGGAGAGAGCGGTGAGCTTCTCGGGCAGGTCCTGGGGTGGAGGCCAAGTCAGGTCACCCCCCGACACACACACCAAGCCGTGACAGACACAGGGGTAGGGAGGGGCCAGGGGTGCCTAAAGCAATGATCTGCCCCTCTCTGCAGGGCTCCCAGCAGAGGGAAGCAGGGACTTCACAGGAAGCTTCCTCTCTTCCTTTGATTCTCTCTTGTGCGTGGTGTTTTCATTTGCTATTTAATGTCAATTTTAAGTCGAGAAAATTAAAAATTTACATTACAAGAAGAGTTTTACCGTGCATCTGTGTATCACTCAGTGCTGGCTTTAACAGCAAATCCAAGTTTTCAAACGTGTGGCATCTCCAGCACTCCTGCGGCTCACGCTTGCACGTGGGCTGGGTCCTGGTCACGACAGTGCGAGCTCCTGACAGAGGTCACCCGCTGTCGGTGCCCATCTTCACATAGACACTTCTACTCATGGGAGACCCAGGAACTTGGGGAGAGGGAGCTAGTGGTCCTGGAGCAGCTCTGCCCTCCCCCTGCCCCAGGCCTGGAGGGGCCTCCCTCTCTGCAGCTGATCCCTGCTACTGCCCATGTATCGATTTTCAATTGACCTCCGCCTTCCACTTTACACTTCAGAGCACTCTGGGCCTCTCAACACGTCGAGAGGCCATCAGGGCACAGGGCACAGGCCAACTCCCCCTCCCCAGGGGTCCTCAGCCTTGGCCTCCCCTCCGCTCCTTCCTTCTTTGTAAATAACACCAACAGCATTGTCAAGACCACTGTCTGTCTTTTCAGATTTTTGCTCTGAAAACACCCTCAAACCTACAAGTTACAAGAACAGTGTGACAGACTCCAGGTGCCCTTTCCATGATGCCTCATCTGTCAGCAGAAGGGCCGACTTGTGGGGACACAGCGGGACCATCGAAATCAGGGAACATAACCATGAAGCAGTTCTGTTTTCTCACATTTGGTTCATATTTTAATTTCTCCCATTTCCCCACCTTGTGCCCTTTTTACAGTGTTTTTAGTTTTTCCTAATAGGGGACCCAGGTGCAGATCTCATCCTATTTCTTCACTGGAGACATTTTTGGAGGAGGCAGAGGGGCTGTGCACTGCAATGACATAGGGTGGTATGGCCTGGCCTCCTAAGCAAGCTTGGCATACCATACGCAAGCCTGGGTGTACACACACACACACACACACACACACATGCACACACAGGCCTTGTGGGGCTTGGATGGCCCTACACCATGCCCTCTGCACGTGTGACCCAGTCAGGCTGCCTGGCTCCCCCCGATCACCTGTCTGGTGGCTGCACGATGTGCCCAGAGTTTTAGCTCTTTCTAGGTTTTTCCAGAGAAGAAGAATATCCCTCTCTTGAGAGTCCTTGAAACTCTGAGTCCTACCATCTGTGCTGGGCTCCCCGCCCTCATGTCGTGGCCTCCCCTGAGTCACGCTAGTAGGTCCTGCAGGGCTATTTGTGTGAGATTTAGCTTAAGGGTGACAGATGCATTGATGTGGTGGGGGAAATTTCCAAGCAGCCCAACATTCAGGCAGCAGCATGGGTACTGCTGGCTGCTTTTAGTGAGATCTACAATGAGAATCAGTAATGAAAAGCAAACCAATAGATTTGAAAAAATTGTAGTTTGACCAGAAAGGAAGTAGGGGTAAAGTTGGGGCCAAGGAATGTCTAGTTGCTGAAAAGATTGGTGCCATTAAAAAACAATCAAAATACTTTGTACAGAACAACAGGAAAGATGGTTTGGGGGGCATTTTAGGAATTAGTCAGACTACGCCCCCCATCTCAGGCTCAAGGGTGTAAAGGGTAAACGCCTTTGAAAGATTTTGCTTTGAGAATAGAACTCCAGGGTGCCCTGCTCACTCAGGGATGCCTAGGGAAGTGCATCTCCAAGTTCAGTCATCCAGGCACTTGGAGACCACTGTACCATGGTACAAGAGGAACAGAGTTACTGCTTCCATGGAGAGCAGATGTTGGCGTCAACTAGATAGTGTGGTGTTACAGGCATGCAGGATGCAAGAGTTGTGGGGTAAGAAGCTTCCACCCAATTTTAAAGGAAGCCCTGAGAGGCCAGGCAAGCACCTCCTGAGAGAGTGAGAGATGAAGCTGTGAGAGTGAAGTCGAAGATACAGTGGAAATTCCAGGAAGTTAGAGAATGTGAAACATCTGCAGAGAAAAGCCAAAAGCCATGAGCAGAGCCAGCCCAAGAGAGAGCCCATGAGGGCTGCAACCACCAAGGCCATAGGGCTATCCAAGCTCTTTGAAGCTTTCATCTTATCACAACCCACCCTAGGTGCTGGATTTCATGTTTGTCCTGCTGGATTCCTTTCTATTCCTCTATTCTTCCCTTTTGGATAGGAATATTTATCCTGTGCCATTGTGTGTTGGAAGTATGTAACTTTCTTTTAGATCTATTGGCATCTACAGCTAAGAGCTTGCCTTGAATCTCAGAAGAGACTTTCGATTTTGACTTTTGAACAATGCTGAAACTGTTAAGGTGCTGGCAACTTTTAGAGATGGGATGAATGCACATGAGCCTTCTGGGGGCCAGGGATGGAATGTTCTGGTTTAGATCTCAGATATCCCCCAAATGTCTCATGTGTCCAGAGGTGGGAGGCAGTGTTTGGGAGGGAGTAGGGTCACGGGGTTCTATACTAATCTGTGGATTCAGGCACTGATGAGTTCACAGCAGGATGTGCTGTTAGGAGGGGGCTGGCTGGAGCAGGTGGGTTACCAGGGTCTGCAGTCTGCATGGGACACGTGTCCATGTCCATGACTCATGAGGACATGTCTATGGCTGCACACACACACGGATGAGAGTGGTCCAGGAGTCCCTGGCTGCAAACTAACAACTGTTGAGCTTATCCACGTTGCTGCACCAGCTCTAACTCATGCATGTCTGCCTCTTCAAGAGCATCTGAGCTCAGACACCTTACAACATGTCCACCCATTTCCCTAAAGACTATGTGTGCTTCCAACTTTGCGCTGAGAAACTCTATCCCAAGGCACATACTGACTCAGCCTCCTGGCTGTACCCAAGGGCCTGTGTCCAGAGAGGAATTTCAGAATCGACAGCAATGCCCTTTCCAAATTCACATATTGTCTCTGTGCTCTGCTCCCCAAGTGGCCAGGTTAATTCATACCCGTGCTGTGTGTCCCCAGGCCCACCCTCTCACCATTCTGAGATTGTCAGGTGCGCACGACATGGGCATGCCATTCCATTGGTTTAATTTGTATTTACTCCCTGATAGTGATGCTGAAGGTGTTTCCTATTTTTATTGACCACGCATGCTTACTCTCCAGGGAATCATACTTTGTATCTTTTGCTCACTTTTTCCATGGGTTGCCTGTATTTTTTTCTCACTGATCTTTCTGTCGTTGATCCTTCGTTGGCTCCATGGAGGGCAAACCTCTTCCCCACAATGGTTGCTATCTTTGTCTTTGTTTGAAAGGTGACACCATGCAGCGGCCATGTGCCCTAAGGGCCATCTCCCTGAAGTCCCCAAAGCGCAAATGTCCTTGTCACCCCTCAGGTCAGAAAGTGAAATCCTGCAGCCCCAGGGTCCCTCTGTGAGGTCTGACCTCTGACCCTGAGTGGTCCAATCCCGTAACAAATGCCTTGCTGCTACTGTGCATGAGTCACCCGCCGGGCTCTTGCTGTGGAGCATTCCAACCTCAGTGGACAGCTGATGCCTTCACTAATTCGATCAGCGCTCCGTATCTGCGGGATGGATCCCAGGACCTCCCTCGGGTACCAAAACCCTGGGCTGCTCAAGTCCACTGTGTGAAAAGCAGCCTGCGCTGACAACCTGGGAACACCCTCAGTAGCTCCACAGTAGTTTGAAATCTCACACAATGTAAATGCTAAGTAAATAGCTGTTACACTGTATTATTTAGGCTGTAAAGAAAGGAAAACAAGTCTGTTCTTTCAGTCCATTGCAATTTTCCCAAAATATTTTCAGTCAACAGCTGTTGAGTTTGAGGATCAGAGCCCCAGACACACAGGCCACTGGAGTCTGGTTCAGCCTTTGCTAGGGCCAGGAACACCCCTGGGCTCAGCCTGTGAGCTGTGACTCTGATGCCTTCCCCTGTCCCCACCCAGCAGCGGAAACCTGCTCAGCGTGGAGCAGGACTAGACCTGATTGTGACACACGTGTTGCTCACCCCAAGCATGGGCTGGAGGGGACAAGAGGAAGGGCCAGGGCTGAGGGGCCAGAGCTTGGAGGCTGGATGAAGGCCGCTCCTGAGGCAGCTCCCCAGAGGGATGACTGTGGGTGCAGAGGCGGTCACGGTGGGGGGTGGGGTGTCAGAGTCGAAAAGGCTCAGTACCTGGCGCATGGGGTGCTGGGAGGTGCAGGACGGGTCTGGGTTGTGGACTGGGCTCTGTGGCACCACGGAGTGCTGGCTGCGCCTTCTAGGGAGCTGGTGGCCTTTTTGATGGCCAGGTTCCTCTTGGGTGCTCCAGAGTGGGAACAGGGCAGATGAGAGTGACAGGGACCCCGCCAGTCCAAGCACCTGGTTCCTGCAGATGCTCAGGGAAGGATGTGAGTGCACAAGGCTGAGGGTGGAGGGTGAAGGCCAGTGGGTCAGCTTGTACCCCAGGCTGCACACCTGCAAGGCTGGACTGGGCCACGCTCTGCCCAGGGAAAGGTACTGGGGAGGCCGAGACAAACTCTCAGAAGCATAGTTTCCAGGCCAGCACCTGCTTTTTCAAGAGAGGAAAGAGCAGGGGACCAGAGGTGCCCTGACGAGAAAGGGGGCCCTTGGTACAGACACGGAGCCGGCTGGCATCTGTCTGGTCTGTGGCAGGGAACAAGCTGTCCCCGTCTCGTTCCCCAGAGCTGTGGAGTGAGCTCACAAGGACACCGAGGGCAAGACCATAATGTGGGCTTGCCGGCCCTGATTGCTCTCATCATCTTACTGCTTCAATCCTTCACCCATGTTGCCCAGGCCCTGTGGTAATCCTGGGACAGCTGAGGCCAAGGGGAACCCCGAGGACCCACATGTGAGGTGGGCAGGGGCCACCTAGGCACAGGTCCCCGCGGTACAAGATGCCCTCTCCCAGCAGGCCTGGCTGGGGCACAGCCCTGTAGGGGCAGGGTCCTGCTTCACTCCAGACTCGGGGACCCCACTGGCTCATCCAGGATGACAGGGCAGGTCCCCTGGTGCCACACCTAGTGCTTGGGCCTGGACAGAGCTCAGGACAGCAGGAGAGCAAGTGTCCCTCCCACCCCGTCCAGGCAGTCCTCTCTGCTCAAACCACACAGTGGAGGACACCTCAGGGGCCCCCAGCTGCTGAGCAGATGCTCCTTCCGAGTCCTTCCTGACTCAGCTACAGCGAGAGTGTGCCTTCGAGGGGGAACTTGCTCACCCTGCCCTGTGTTCTCCGCCTGAGTCCCACAGACCCTGCACACGACTCAGGGTCCAGCAGCTGGACCCTGGACCCCCTCCCAGCCCACGTGCCCTCGTTGTCACCTCTTCACTGCTCCGGGGGCCCGCGTTCCCTCCTCCCAGGGAGCTGAGGACAGGGCCAGCCCCACTGCACTTCATAGCGCTCAGGACCCCTGTGGGCCACACCTTGGGCGGGGGAATCTGGAGTCTGCACGGCTCAGCAGCTCACAACACTGTCCCTTGAATGAGTAGAGGAGCCTGTGAGTCTGAGGAGCTGTCGCTTTGCAGCAGGGACCCCAGCCAGCCTCGGGAGCTCATGACGTCTCAGGAAGCTGCTGCGAGACACAGCTCTGGGCTGTCCTCAGTGGAGAGCTCACTGCGCACCTGGACGAGCTACAGGCCAGGCCCAGCTGCAGCAGATGTCAGCACAGCTGGAGAGGGGCCAGGCCTCACCGGGCCAGAAAGGCTGTGTGAGGTCAGGGTGCGAGGGGACCGAACAGAGGCCTCTGGTGGGCGGCTCCCGGCCTGAACCTGTCTTCCCCGCATACCCCACCTTCCAACAGTGTGTTCGACTCTGGGCCTTCCAAACCATCCACCTGACCTAGCCCAGGAGCATCAGCTTGATCTGAAGCATAGTAAACCCCTGAAGTAACAAGAGAAGTCAGAGTCGTCTCCTGTCCCCGCTGGATGTCCCTGACCCCACCCTGGGAGCACTGGCACCAGGGAACACACTCTGAAACTGTGCAGTGGCTTGCGGTGACCTGGGAATGTCAGGGGTCAACAGTGGAGCAAGGGCCGCTCCAGCCTTGGGCCAACTCCCCTGACGTGGGGCTGATGGCTCCCTCTGCCCCTCACTCCTGGGAGAGCAAGGCCCCTGGGATCCTAGTAGGGGCATCCCAGGAGCGGGGCGGGGGGCAGTTCCATACTTGGTGAGGTAACCCCACCTGACCGCCCCTCCCTGCACGGGGCCTGTCATTCCAAAGCTGCTCGGTGAGAGCGGCAGGACCAGGCCAGGCTGGTGGAGCAGAGGGCCCCTTGGGTGGAGCCCTGGCAGCTGGGTCTGGGCTGGGAACCCTCTGGCTGCCCCAGTTGAGCACTCCAGAGCCCTCACCCTGACAGCACACACGCTGGGATGATTTGAGCCTCAGCAGGGTGAGGGCTGCGCCTCCCAGAGGACCCTGGGCTACAATGGGGTGAAACAGCCAGGCGCAAGCTCCTGCCTCCCCAGCACTGCACCCCACTCCAGTACTGCACCCCACAGGAAGGGATCTGAGCAGTGGCAGCCACCTGGAGTGGGAGACCCCATCTCACAGTGTGGTCTCTGCATGGGCACAGAGTCTGAGTGGTGCAGAAATGGGGTGACTTTGCTGGCCAGGTCACAGACACCGGGCCCCCGAGTCTGAGACCATGCTGTATCTGGAGTCAGGCAGCTCACAGGGACCCAGCCAACTGCTCCAGATAGCTTGGGTGTGTACAGGGTCCCTGGCTCATACTGGGGACCCTCTGGCCCTCCATGACCTCCCCTGGCCATGGTACACCTCAGAAAAAGTCCTGGTCAGAAGCAAGCTCAGTCCTTTCTACCCCCCCCATCCTGCCAGGACCCCGCGGACTGGGCCCTCCTGGGAGTCCTTGCTGTGCAGCTCTGTACCCACTGATGCCCTCACGCCCTCTGCCTGAAGCCCCGGTTCCACCTGGTTGTTCCAAGAGGAGCCTTGGGGCACACTGGGCCTTGAGCTACCCCTCTTACCCCAACCTGGGCTTCACCCAGGGCCCTGGAGTGCTGGGGGTTAGGGGTTGGGACTCCAGCATCAACCCCTCCCAGCCCACTTCTCCAAGTCCCAGAGACATCCAATTGCTGTGCAGGAAGAGCCCGAGAAGGGAAAGGCAGGGTAGGGTCTGGGGCACCTTCTGACCTGTCCTGGGGGGAAGTGTGACTGTGAGCAACCGTGTCAGCAGTGGGTCTCACCTCAAGCCTTGCATGTGACTGGCAATGTCCCCGCCAGCCAGTGGGCAGGGTGGAGACTGTTCACACAGCCCCGTGGGGACGCAGTGCGACCTAGAGCTCACCACAGCGTGGGAGGCTGGCTGGGTTGCGGCTGCACTGGACAGAGCTGCACAATGGCCTCCGTTCTCCTCCAGGTCCCCAAGTCCCGGGGTCAAGCTACCGTGAGAGCACCTGAGCCCCGGCCACTGTGGGAGATAGGGCCACAAATGAGTGGCCCTAGGCAGGATCCACCCACACAGTGTGTGCTAGGGCTTCCAGCATGTGGATCACGGTTCTTACCACACCCACCACCCTCATGGCACCCACGGCCCACAATGCCCTCAGTGCTAGCACAGCCAGTTAGAGCACTAAGGCACTCTGCCAGCACCTGGCAGAGCTGGACCCACGGCCAGGCCCTGCAAGGGTGACAACACGGCCTGGTGCTTGGAAGGAGGTGGCAGTGGAGTGAAAGCCTGAGCAGAGTCATCCCCTCCCCAGAGAGGCTGTATGGGGACCGAGGTTGGAGCCTCAGGTAGCCCCGGCGGGAGATGCCGCAGGCCACATGTGGCCGCAGAGATAGCTTCAAAGCATAATTAAGATTGTGAGTTCTGCATGATGTGCACCATCAGCCACCCTCCCACCAACCCAAGCCCGTGTGACCCAGGGAGGACGCGGCTGGCATGCTAAAGCCCAAGAGGATCTGGTGGCCCCAGGGAAGCCCAGCTCTCACTCAGAGCCCAGACCAGGGCCAAGCAGGGACCTGGAGCCCACCTGTCACATGGTCAGTGCTGCTCCCACCTCTCTGCCCAGGGCAGGGGAAGACACAGCCCCAGCCCTGCCTTGGGGGCCGTTTGCAGGTCCCATCTCCCAGGTGCTCCTCTGAGGCACAGCTCTGGGGTGCGGGGGCCAGAGGCAGAGGGCATAAGCGCTGTGCAAACATCCTGCCTTCTTCCCAGGATATTTTCTTTAATAAAAGAGCGTGGAAATGTCAGCCAGTCTAAACAAACAGCCAGGTTTATAGAGGACGAGCAGACATTGTACGGGGCCTCCCGGGTCCACTTTCCTAGGTGGCTTGGGAAACTGACTAGGAAGCAGATTCCTTCCCCCTGGGGGAGCATCTAGGGTCACAATGACCTTGGCAGGCAGGGAAGCAAACAGAACATGGGCCCAGTGAGGCCTCCAGATGACCCTGCCACCCCTGTGATGCCTGCAGAACAGGCAAAGTGCCCCCTCCATACCCAACTCCGTGCAGCCTCAGGGACAAAGCCAGCCAGACCTTAAGCACCCAGCATTGGAGCAGCTGGTGACACAGTGGGAAGTGGCCAAGTGTCAGCATCCAGGGCTCAGCCTTACTTTCCTGGACCCTGAGCTGAAGCTGAGCCCCATTGTACCCCATGTCACCCCTATAAGGATCAAGCTTAATTGTCAATGAGACCAGCTCAGGAGATCCAGGAGAGGTGACCAGATCAAGGTGGTGCTATACTCATCCATGAATGAGTTCATGCTATTCCCCACTGAGTGTGCTGCTAGAAGGTGGGGTGTGACAGAGAGGGGCCCCTGGGGTTGTCACTGGGTTACACCTCATGCTGGTGCTCTTCATGTTCTGCTTCCAGCTCCTATGAGGTAATTGACATTCCTCTGCTAAATCCTCCCACCAGGATGCTCGTTCCTTGGGTCTAGCCAATCTCGGACTGACTCCTCTGAAACCATGAGCCAAATTAAACCTCTCCTCTTAAAGTCATGGGTGTCGGGTATTTGGGACAAACAGCTAGCCAATGGACCCCCAAGTCAGACAATCTGGGAGCGCCCCACCCCGAGAACCCCATGCAGGAGGCTGGAGCCCGTGACCACTCTGTCCCTCCCAGGCTGAGAGGAGAGGCTAGATCTGGAACCACAACTCCTGCCCTTCAGGAATATAGGCCAGGGGCTGAGCCCCTCCCCCAACAAACTATGCAGTTCACCGAGAGCTCCAGGATGCAAGGACTGTGACCACACAGGCAAGAAAAGCCAGCTCCATCCAGATCACCTGCGCCTTTACCTCCCATGTCCCCACATGACCTTGGCGGTGGCACACTGGAGTGATTTAAAAGCCCCCGGTCCAGGTCTCCCCCATGGCCACACGCCAGCCATGGCCCACTTGCTGTAGGGAAAGCAGTCCTCAGACAGACTGCCCATCAATCAATATTTTTAATTACTTACATGATTGACTAATAAAACTCTCCACTGCTAATTGATTTTGTGATGGGGGAGAGCCTCTGTTCTTAGGAAAAGGCTACTTAGATGAAGGGTTTTTTTTCCACTTAAATGGGAAGTTGTATTTCTTTTGGTCATTTTGGAATAAGAAAGATGGGAGGGAGCAGGAACATGGGGAGACCAAAGGCTGAGGGTACCAGCCCCGCTATGAGACTGTGTGATAAATTAGCAGTCACCAGATAACAGAGGCTCTGAGAGGTCAGGAGTGGCTGCAGGGACGGACACTGGGCTGGCAGCAGCCTGGGACACACGCGCTCAGTGTCAACTGCTTGCATCTTTCTCCCCGCCAACCGCCAACTTCACACTTTTAAAACTTATTTATTTGTTTGCCTTTGTGTTGCTGGGAAGCAGAGAACCCTGAGCCCACACACGCCAGACAAGCCCAGCCCTTCCTTGACGTTCTAACAAAAGCACCGAATTTTAAGCTAGAAAAGTAACTCCTCTGTGGTGAGCAGTCTGGGAAAGACAGGCAGCTCGAACACAACGTTGAATCTTCCAGCGGGCAGGAGGGGCGCGGAGGCCGCCACCGCCAAAGTCCTGCAGTCAGGGGAGGGACTGTGACTTCCTGAGGCTGTGAGCTCAGTCTGAAGCCACCTCCATGTCTGGTCCCAGCCACAAGCCACGTCTCAGAGGTCCTTGGGTTTCAAACTGTGGGCTGCTTGGCAGGACCCTAGCCCGACCTCCTGGGGACTGGGGCGGCCCCTGGTCCCCAGCCCCCGAATTCTGCCTTTAATCAAGAACTTCGCTGGATTTTGTGTCGTATGTGAAATTTGTTCTGAGAAAGGAAAAGTCATAAAAAAAAAAACCCCAAATTACTGCTCCTCCTGAGAGCTAATGACAGGGAGAGGAAGCAGCGACACTGGAGAGACCCGCAGTCTCCACCTCCCGGGGCTGTGCTCACCCACACCTTGCACCTAGGCCCGGGCCAAGTCCTCTTCCCTGGAGCCGCCTCTTTCTGGGGGCCTCGGGCATGGACTTTCTCACCTGTGCCCCAGCCCCTTCTCCGCTCTGACTCTGGAAGTTCAGGACCCCCAGCCTCTTCCTTCTCCTTGGGAGTCTCACGCAGCCCTGGGGTGCCCCTTTGTGAGCTCACATGGCCCTCACCCACCACTCAGACCTTCTCAGAGGCTCCTAAGGTGTCCCCACGGTCCCTCACATGCACCCCCAGGCTGCCCACCTCACATTCCCGGGCATACTGGGACGCCCAAGCCGCTGGCAGCCTGCACAGGCCTCCCCATCCCTGCCCTGCTGGTCCTCCGGCCCGTGATTTCCAACACGGTGTTGCTGAGAGCACAGAACCTGATCCTCAGGCCACCCTGCTCCCCTCCTGGGCCACCTCCTCTCCCAGGCAGAGCACCCCGGTCCCCCCACCCCACCCTGTGCACCAGGCACCACAGCCTCCTGCTGCTCTTCCAGAGCCTCAGCCAGCAGGGTTAGGGGGAGGGAGCCAACGCCTGCTGTGTGAGTGCTGGGCTGGGGGATGCAGGGACCCTGAGAAGTTTCCAGAATTGTTCCAGGCCCAGCCAGCTCTCTTTCTTCATACTGTGCAGAACAACCCTGAGCCCCCTCATCGCCTGAGCCTCATCTTACACTAAAGCGAAGAGGATGGGCCTCTCGTCAGCTCCTGCTGATGGGTCTCTTCATGGTCTCACAACAGCTTTGTCCACTGGCTGCCTGGCATGGGTGCCAAGCGACTCTCCTGTGATGGGGAGGGAACCCACTGAACCCATCCCAGAAAAATATACCCAGTGGAAAGACAGAGACTGAGGGAAGCACTGTGGGCCACAGCTGCATGATGTAAACATTCACCACGGAAAAGCTCAGACACATAGAAAGTAAATAGAAGATCAACATGAGCCCCTAGGTGCCATCACTGGCTCTGAGGATCACTGACCTTTGTCTCTGCACCAAGACCTCACCTCCACTCACTTCTTGCAACTCTGTGTAGAAGAAATTCCCCCACGCTGGGCTCAGGGTGTGGCCCTGGGGCAGAGGCCTTGCTTAACCTGCACAAGGCCCGGCATTAGATCCGCAACCCAAAAAAGCCATCAGTGTATCCACGTCATGTACAAGTAGAGGTCAGCTGCACGAGCCAGCACAGCTGTGTACTTGGCCTGCCACACCATGGCAACGGCTACCTCTGTCTCTTCTCTGGCTGAAGTGAACAGGGCGCTGGGGACCCTGATCAGAGGCTGAGACAGTGAGGCTGGAGGTGCCTGGCAGGCTCGGGTGTCCCATGTGACCTTTGTCAGTTACTGGTCACTGGCCACATGGGACCTGAGTTACAGTAGCCGTGGTCTTGCTTCTGAGTTGACACCCGGAGACAGCCTGGCTTCCCGCAGGGCTAACACACAGCGGGCTGGGGCAGGTTTCCAGGCAGTGCTGCGGCCACAGGGCAAAGTTCTGTTCCTACACACGCCTGGCCCTTGTCTCTATGTACCTCAGCTCCGCCATGGAGATGTGCAAATATTAGCTTGTACAATTTCAATAAATAGGCCCGCCCGGGTAGCACAGAGGCCTGACACGATGGTGAACGAGGCTTAAGTCATTTTTAATTGCTGTGAGCCCAGTAGACGTTCTCTAAATCCTGGCTGAATGTAAGGAAGAATGAATAAGTGCTGAGATTGAGATCCCAGATCAGCGCAGGACCAGATGAATTCGTCCAAGAGAGACGCAGAGGGTGAAGCAGGCTGTGGTCTTCATTTCCTGTCATGGAAAACATGGCTGATGCAATGGATTGATAGAAAAATATTTGTATTTAAAATTTCAGAGTAACTACCAGAAAAATAAACATAGACTGGTCCCTGAAGGAATCATTCACGCAAAAGCTTCGGCCACTCTCATATCTGAGCCGGTTTGGAAGTTCCTGGATCTTCCGGTCCAGGGATGGGGATGCAACCAATGTACAAAGTCCCTGCCCACGTGAGTGGCCCCTCTGAGGGAAACAGGAAGTCATCAGATCAACTCATTCAACTCATGCAGCGCCTGAGGCAGCAGTTGGTGCTGTGGGCCCAGCAGGGGAGGCGCAGGGCAGGTGCAGAACTGGTTTGCAGCTTTAAGTAGAGCAGTCAGAGGTCTCTGTACAACAGGACCAAAGGAGCTGAGGCAGCGAATCCTGCCAGTCGGAGCAAGAGGGTCCCAGGCAGTGGGGCCAGGATAGCAAATACCGTTGTGCTGGTGGGGGCAGCAAGCACAAGGCCAAGGGGGCACAGGTGGCCAGCTACTGGCTGCTGCTGGGTCAGGGCCATGTGATGGGTAGGATGGCCTGCATCTTGCATTCACATCTGTGTCCCCGCCTTGGCGGCTCCCTCTAAAGCACAGAGCAGACAACATGATGACAAGTCTCTCCCAAGACCGGCTGATGAGAAGACTGTGTCTTGGGTGAACGCTTGCTGTCTCAGCCTCTTGGATCAATGCCTGTCACCAAGATGCAAAGGACCCAGGGTGGACCCTCACATCCAAGCCACTACCAGCCCGGACATGTCCAGATGATGTTGGTCCTTTTGGGTGACTGAGTGATGGGGTCTGTGTTATCTCACAGTCACAAAAATTGCACAAGGAGAGGAGACAGGATTTGATGGGAGCACAGTCAAGTACAGACCACTTCATGTTTACTGGAGGTGGGGGAGGATGTGGAGGAGCGGGCCTTGGGGAGAAGGCCAAGAATTCAGCTTTGCTGCTAGGCCTTGGCTGCTGCAGGACCTCAGGTCAACCAGGCAATGAGTGTGGGAGACTGGGATTTAGGGAGAATCTGGACTGAAACACACCTTTAGGAACCATCAGTGTGCGTGGTCCCTCGTGGGTGAGGACAGAGGACAGCATACCCAGGGACACCCAAGGC
>RJWM01028186.1:0-25912 GCA_004363535.1 Dasyprocta punctata | reverse complement strand
AATTCCTCTTGTCTACTAGTCTCCCTTCTTTTTTATTCTTTTAACTAGATTACAAATATGTAACTAGACTACAAATATGTACTAGGGAAAATGTGTGATACTTATTTTTTATGTCTGTTCTATTTCACTTAACATTATGATCTCTATTTCCATGCGTCTTCCTGCAGATCATATGATTTTGCTCTTTGAGGGATACTCTATTGTGTACATATTGCACAAGGAAAGGAATATTTTCTGTTCCAGTTTGTTGATTAAAATTAATTGCTGGCTCTACAACATTTCAGAGCATATTATATTTAGTGAGTATATTAATGAGTGCCCTAAGAAGTGTACAATGAATGTTATTCATTCTTCTAATCAAACTTAAAATTACACACAAATAATATTCCTCTCCATTTACACACTCACACATGTGCACATTACCATGCTCATATGATTTTAAATCGTATTTCAAATGGCTTTCTCTCTTCATTATAGAATTTGTTATAGTGAAAATTACATATAATTAGAAGACTGACTTTAAAAAGTATGATTTCACAAGTGATTAATTCTGTCTCATCTTTTTAAAGAGGTAAGTGAAGCATAACATTTTAAAATTTATTTTACACAGTCTTTAATTTGGTAATTGTCTTGCTCAATGAAAGAAGAAAAGGAAGTGAAAGATGAGTTATAATGTGAAAATAGTGTAAGAGAACATTACAAAATAAGTGTACATCTATGCTTTACATATATATTTTCACTGAAATATCATAAACTACTTATGTAGCAGCACTGCAACAAATAATATTGAATTTATTTTATAACAAAGAGTGCTCTCATTTTTTTACTTAAAATTACTTCTCAGTCAGCTTTTATTTCCAAGCAAAGATAGAGTTTAAAGAGATAAAGTTTATTGCTAAGGAAGAAGATGAGACAATGTAAATAATTGTTTATTTGCAATTTTAAATAATTTCTAATATGAGGTAATCATAAAATTTTGATCACATGTTTAAATCTTTTTTTTTTTTTTTTTTTTTTTTTTTTTTTCGGCACTGGGGATTGAACTCACAACCTCGCGCCTGCCAGGGCAAGCGCTTAAAGCACTGAGCCAAACTCCCAGCCCTGGTTTTATGAGGCAGGGTCGCACTATGTAGCTCAGGCCGGCCTTGTGTTCGCGTTGTAGCCCAAGCCGGTCTCGAACCCACAACGCTCCGCCTACCTCAGCCTCCCGAGTGCTGGGATTAAAGGCGTGCGCCACCACGCCCGGCACATGTTTAAATCTTATCACAGCATTTAATTTCTAATCAAATCAGTTGATAAAATCAATGCAACAGTGAACCACATTTCACTATATTTAGAATTTTTTTTTCAGTTACTAACTGCTGTTGAAAATATAACTCAAGAATGGTTGAGAAGCTACACAGGAAAAAATCATTGCTCTCAAGGATCTGTCACTCAAATTAATCCATACATATACTATGCACAAAGCACAGATTAAGATATCTTGATCTTTCTCTTGTTCTGTTCTTATAAAATAAAATTCTGGCTCTGTGAGTTGATTGATTATTTGAGTAATGATAATTACTATGTATGTAATAATAGCCACTGCTGAGTCACTAGAGTTATACATGGTTTAACACACAAAATTTTTTGCTTATAAAGCTAGCAAAGCACAAATAATTAAACGAGTGTTACCACCCTGTTCCATTACTCAGCAAGATTATTCTATCACTGGTTAACTCATTTTTCATAATTTATATTTTATTTTCTTTTTTAAATGTAGCATATTACCTTAAACTGCATGTAGGTTGTTTTCAATATTTACTATAACATGATATTTTGTTGTCACTTTTTGTAAAATATGTTTCATTGTATATGTGTAATTATTATGTTAAAAGAATTTCTAGAACATAGAATTTGAAGGGTAATAGTGTCAGTTGTTTTAACAGTTTATGAATTAGGGCTAACAAAATATAACGATTAATATTTATATGTGCAGGTTGTAGAAGTTTTATTTTATAAAGTATTATCAATAACAAATATTTCTGTGTATTTTGTTTTTTAATGTTTTACCTCATGAATTCTTTGTTTACATTTTTATACTTATATTTAGAGTTGCATTCAATTGTATATTATATATAAAGCTATTCATTATTGTATCATTTCTCATGCATTATTTACAGCAGTAGTTACTTGTAATTCTTTTCTGTGTTAAAGAATGTATAAGAAAAAAATAATTTAAAAAGAAACAAAAATATAGCATAAAATTATTACTTTATATAGCAATATTTCTTATTTTGGGGAAGAACAGTACAATACCCACTCCTCATTTATAGTTGATGAATTTTTTTTTAAGCATTAGAATTAGAAATGCATTGTGCTTATGTATATTTAACTTGATGTGAGAGGAGTAATTCTCCATGAAGTATAATTTTTAAACTTGATAGGATTGTTAAATGTATGTATTTTGACTGCACAAAGGAATTATGGAAAAATCAAGGAAAGTAAAACCGAAGTAAAATTGAATAACTGTTGTCAAAAATGAAGAGACTATTTTAAAATAGGTGAGCAGAAACATATTGTATGTACTTATGGTTTCCTTTGATATGTGTCTAATTTTTGTGGGTTGAAACAGAATATATTTAACAAAAGTTTTTTCCTATATATCACCACTACATTGAGATTTTCTTCAATCTACTGTTTTCTAGGTATGAAAGCACGATGTGAAGTATTCAACTTCTGGGACTCAGGGCAGTGCGTGGAGCAAGCAGCTGAAGGGAGCGTGATGTGCGCAGAGTACATGTTGGCTTGGATTTGTAATTTAGATCAAGTACCTTCAAAATCCAGTTCCGCAGCAGGAAACCAATCCCCTACAAAAATCTTCTGGACATAAATGAAACTGAATTTAATTGGAAAAGCTTTGAATTTGGAAACCAATCTTCCAGAAAATGCCAAATTAAATGGAAAATTACTCTGGTTTATCTTAGAGGTAGCTTCACATTTTCGGGAAATTGCCTTGAAAAGCAACTTCATTTATACTGATAAAACACCCAGTGTGGTTTTAATACTATACAAATACCAGCATAACTCCAAATTGCAACATCAAAATATGAGTTGCATGGTATACTTACAGGAAAAATAAGATATACAAGCATAAGGCTAGCGTGAGTAAACTTAACTGCATTTCTCCAAAATATTAAAGTAACATTTTGGAATAATCAGAAATAACCTTAAAGCTTTTTTAAATTTATTGCAGGGCCCTTTGAAGCTTAAAGCATGTAGCAACACATTAATGGGGGAGAAAAATCATGTCTTTGCAGTCTTTTTCAGCTTATTGAGCACATAGAAGTTGAGTGAGAGTATATGAACTTATAAGTTTGTAATGAGAAAATATTTGTGTATTCCTTATAAGAAAGATTATTTGTTCTTTTTTCCAGAGGTTGTATTTATTTATTTTTGAAAATGTTGAAAAGTAAACCCACATCTGTGTAAGTCCCCAAGCCCCTTTCCTTGAAGCGTGGGGAGGGTGACAAGCGGGCACTCTCAGGTCTTCAGCAAGGCCACCTGACCTTGAGGACATGGTTATTTGTTCTTTACAAACCCTTGAAATAGCACATTTTCTTTAAAGTCCTGTTTAGCCCTAACTATAGAAACTCCTATTCTTTTTTACCTTCTCTGATTGCTAGTTGATAACATTGTCATGACATCTTGTCTTATTTAGGAAGTAGTTTTACTATGCTCTCCACTGCTGTAACAAGATAGTGTAGAAGCTATGAATCTTACTTCTGAGTGTTAAGGGAGGACATTTTCTTAAAGTGTAAAAAACAAAGGAAAACTGTGAAATACAGCTTGTTTTTTAATATCACCATAAATGTTCCTGAATTTGGACAATGATACAATTCTTGGCGACTTCTGCATATCACTCACATCCCATGAGCATTCTCCAGTATCCACACAAAAAATTCCTGATTGAAACACCACTCTCATATATTTGAGAATAAAACTAGCTTTTTAGTACAGTTCCTTTTTATATATCTGTTCTAACATAGTAGTTTCTCAGGAAATCTTGGTAGATGTCTTGATAAAATGATAAATTGCACAGGTGGACGGTATTAAATATTATAAAGGGGAAAAAAGAAAGTTGAATTTCTTCTTAAGTTGAGAAAATAGTCTCTGTATTAAGCTATAAAAACCATCACATGAAATGAAGTTATAGTATTAAACTCTCAAGCTATTTTACAAGTTGTTGTGAAATAAAGTTATGGAGTTATTAGTATAAAATAAAACAATTATTAACCAAAAGGACTTTAATCTTTCAGCTGCCCCAGTGCCAATCTGCAGTCACCTACGATAAGGATTGAAATAATGCCTTCTTATTTTCATTAGATTTCCAAATGTCACATCATTAATAGAAATAAAACTAACCATTATAAACAGAAACAAATCCCTTAACATCAGTACAGTAAATAGGTGTAAAGAAATGTAGAACTTGTCATCAAGATAGTGAGAATATTTTATATTTGGATGATATTCATTTCAAGACAAAAACAGTTAAAGGCAGTCACACATATAGGCTGAGACAATAAGCTTGCCTCAGAAAAAAATTAGATGTTGACAACCTTCACAGAAAAGGTAAAAACACCTGGAGTGTATATATTGTTTAACATAAGAAAAAAGGCTCAGATTTGTCTAAGTGAAAATAGTCAATAAAGGGCAGGTAAATAAATTGTGGAGGATTCAAGAGTGTTGCAAGATAGAAAGCGATGTTAAAGAAATGAGAAATTGTATGGAATACAAAATTTTAAAAACACATGCATTATAAATATGGCAAACTAAAATATGGACCAAAAAATTGTGATATTTAAATTATATATTTTTACCCAGGAAAGATCTGGTATTTAAAAATGAATTGCTTAAGTGTAATCTGAGTTTTGAAATTTCATGTAGACAAAAACATGGAAGAGAAAGGATCTTTCTTTCTTTTTTTTTTTTTTGGTACCAGGGATTGAACTCACAGTCTTTCACCTGCCAGGCAGGCACTTACACTACTGAGTTAAATCCCTGGTCCTGTATCATAATTTTTTTATGAAGTATTTAATATCCCTACAAGTACAGGTTGAAAGAAAACAATATTTATTATTTTGAGATTTACTACCCAGCAATCAAATTACAGTGAAAATCTTATAAGAGCATGTAAACTTTCTTGTATTAAACAAAGATAATGCTTAATGGAGATTTAATTTTCAACTATCAACATTATGTGTGTATGTGTGCAATTAATGAATTACAATATAATAACTTAAAGATTGAGTTATGAAAATGTCAATTTAGTATACTAGAGATCTAACGTGCAATGTGACTGTATTTGGAGATAGGACTTTTGGTGAGATAATTAATTTTAAATTATACATTATTGAGACAGTAATCTGATAGGACTGGTATCCTTATAATAAAATTAAGATACACAAGACATGACTCTATGCACAGAGAGGACATGAGGACACAGCCAGAAGGTTGGTATCTACAAGCCAGAAAGAGGAACTTTATCAGAAACCAATCTTGATTTTAATTGCTTAGCCTCTAGAACTGTGAGAAATAAATTCCTATTATTTAAATCACCTGCCCTGTTAGCCTAATAAAATAATTGTAATTTTCTGCTGCACATGAGTTACACACTTAGAATCATGACTAAATCAGTTTTAAATAGTTTAATATGACACAAGAAATAGTGGCATGTAAATAATAGAAGATATTATATTTCTATGAACTCTGTAAACTCCATTAGTTGAAAATCAGTGTCTTCTCTTCACTGATTCATTTCTAGTTCTTATGATTGAAAATTTGACTGAAAATCAGTAGCCACTAAAACACGTCTTGCCATATGGAAGAACACAAATTAAAGTTATTAAAAGGGGAATTATTATGATTTGAAATAATTAGTTGTTGGACCATTAATCAATAGAAGGATACCTATGTTTTTGAAAATTAAAAATCAAGTTAGTTGTAAGGGCAACGAGGAAGATACTAAGTACATCCTAAATGAAGAGTGGTAGACTAGATGTATCTGGTACATAGAATATCCTGGAATATTGTTTATTCTTTCCCAGGCTTATTTTAAAGTATTTATTTTCATTTTTCTAACAGTTTTAAGAACTGAATTCTCAGTTCTAATGCTACTATGACAGTTTTTCCCTTGTTGTTGGTGTCTTGGTTACTTTTCTCTCATTGCTGAACACTTGACAATATATTTGATGCCCAAAATGAAGGAAGAAAAGGTTTATTTAGCTTACAGTTTTTGGAGGTTTCAGTCCATACTCAGCTGGCTCCAAGGCAGCATGGCATGAATAAGGGGCAACCATTCATGACAGCCGCAAGTGCAAGAGCAAAAAAGGGCAAAAGGGAAAAGCATGAAAAGCATGCCTCCTTCCTTCCTTTATGTTGTATGCTGGTTACCCACCTCTGGGTGGGTGTAGCACACACACCACCAATCCTAGCACTAGATAATGAATCAATCACAAATGCTAGACTCAGCCACCCTCAAAAGGCTGGCCCCCCATGACCACATGAGACTTTGGGTGGGAGTCATTAAAACTAACCACAGTAGTTGGCTTAATTGTATCCAAACATTCATAATACAGGTTATTACTTTAGGTTTCCTACATTAATAGTACTTAGATGATCATGAGAGTTTCCCTTAGTTGTTGTCTTATTATTAGTACCTATAGTGAAATACTGTGACTTTGAATTTTAAAAATATTGGTTATTGAAAACATAGAAACAGAAGACCTAAAAAAACTTAATGTTTGCTATAAATGGTGAGTATTCATTTATTGTTTAGAGTTTAATTTCCATCGTCCCAGTTGTTTAGTAATCCCATATGTACACTGAAGATTTCTGTAATAGAATTTAAACTTCCAAATCTGTTTCATTCTGAAAATAGATGCCACTACTCATTTTTTACTTCTGCATACATAAACACTCTAAAGTTTAATTTGATTCTGAGTAAATCCTTAAACTTCTGTTTCATCTTCTGTCTTGCTTTGTGCAAATTATATCCATTATCTTTTCACTTTTGTTACACAGCATCTAAAAAAATTGCATGCTATAGAAAAAGTATTTTTCTGTTGACTTGACTACAGACATCCCCTATACTCTTTAGTTTTCAAAAGAGCATTTATTAATCTTTCTACGTTTCTAAAATATTCATTAATAATTTTGATTCATTCTCTCAAATACTTTATATTTGTTGTAGTGAACAGTGTATGTAATATGACACATACTTCCCTAAATGGCTCCTAATTATTCCTAGTAATACCAAACATATCCAGACCTTCAAAAGTGTGCTGTTTTGCTCTGACTGTAATATACATCTTTCTCAACTGCTCCTACACTGGTGCAGGGTTCCAACTATGTATGTTGCACATCCTCCATTATTTTGCTTTTTTATATGCCCTTTGGTATTTTGGATATCTTCACTAGCTAACTTTAGACATCATATATTAGTTAAGAATGTTTAACTTTCTGTTAGCACTTAATTTGAGTAATGGCTATATAGATACTGATTAGTTTACCCACAAAAAATAACAATGACTATCTTTAATGAATAAATAAAATATGGCTCTTCAGTTGTTCTTGATTTTTTTTTTTTTTTGCTTGTTAGTTAGGTTTAATGGACCAACAAATTTAATTTGACTGCTAGTTTGAATGGAAAAGTTGATTTTGCAATTTTGGAAAGATGTTCAGTGAATCTCAGAATGTGAATAATGCTTGTGATGTTTTGTACAGAATTTAGATGCAGAACATTAGGAGAAAAAGTAAGGGTAGAAATAACTATGAACACATAATATTGCTAGATTGGTTAAACTTAATTAAACATGAGGCAAAATAGATTAATTTACTAAAGTAAACTTCAATGGTATAATTCTAAAATGAAACACAACAAGTTACACAGATTTATGGGGATTATCAATGCTATTATGATCCATCAATTTTTATTGGACCACATGCATCTAGGAAAACAATCAACTTTGTTCAATATGAAGTGTCATTATAAGAACTAAAGCCAAAATAATAATACCTTAAAAGTAGCATGATTTTGTCAAATGGTGGAACCAAGGGACTGGGAGTGATGTTTCAAGGATTGTATCAAGAAAATTTTAGTCACGTGGTAGAATATTTCAGTTAGGAATGCCTAAATTCAAGAAATGTATTGTATAATGTGGTGACCATAACTAACAACATATTACATCTTTGAAAAATGTTAAGAAAGTAGATATGTACTCACTACAAAAATGATAATATATTAGATATTTTCTAATATATATAAGAAAATATATTGTGTATGACAAATATAATTTTATCTGTCACTTTAATAAATAATTTTACCATTGTTTCCATTACAGTTTGATTATTCTCTGACATGTTTCTAGAAAAACTTTGAGTATCTTTTTAATTAACCCATATATTTATATTTAATGTTAAACTTATAGGTACATATATGACTGCTATTTAAATTTTGAAATATTTGAATAGTTGCAGAAGTATAATATATTGAAAAATGATTTCAGAATATTTTTATTTGCAATACTTACAAAAATTATCAATCCATACATTAGTATAAATTAGTAAAAGTCCTTTTCAGAAACGTGTGACATGAACTTTAGTAAATGAACTGGATCCTTAACTCTACAGGGAAGATACCTAAAAGAGGGGATAGCTGAGTCTCATGGAATTTTTATTTCTATTTATAGTTTTTTGTGTAATCTTCATATGGATTTCTATAATAGTTGTACTTGTCTACATTTCTATCAACAATGTAGAAGTGTTCATTTTTTGCTTCAGACTCACCAGGATTTGTTATTATTTGGTTTCTTCATGATAGTTATTGTTTCTGGAGAAACATGAAATCTCAGTGCACAATTTATAATACTAAATCTTTGATGCAGTTTATATGTCCATTAATAAGGGAGTAGATAACAAAAAATATATTTATGTACAGTTCACTACTACACTTGAGTCATTTATAGGAAAATGGATGTACACTAAGACTATAATGCTAAGTGAAAAATATCAGATACACAAGCTTACATATCACATCTTTTCTCTTATATGAGAAACGAATATATACAGTAACTAAACAGCAAAGTAAAAGACACATCATAGAAACAGAGAGGTATAACTTTTTAAAAAGGGAATGGGACCAAGAGATGGAGCAAAGGAAGAGGAAAGAAAGAGGAAGGGAATGAAAAAAGAATTACCCATGAAGAATGTAATCATATGAACTGCAAGCATGTACTAAAAAAAAGAAAAAGAAGAAAATTGAAAATGAACTGGTTCCTAAATAAATACACCTTCCAATTTATTTCTTGTAACTAATTTACTGTGTATCCCATACATTGTTGAACAACAGATAAATAAGAATTCTGGTTCACATTTATTTAATAGCTATTTTGTATTAAACACTTGCAGAATTTGCTTATGAGGTAAAAGTTAAACTTATTTTACCAATTGGAATACTGAAGTAGAAAATGGCAACTATTCATACACTATATAAGGAAGCTGGAATTACAGTCCAAATTTTTGTCTAAATCTATAACCCACTATATTTTTATATATTGTAACTGATTTCTAATATATCACCTAATAAATTGTTTTCTATGTTTTCCTAAAACTTTCCATATAGCATTCTTTTGATAATCCACAAAATTATTTCATATTCATGAGGTTGGTATCTAATTTTTATGTAAAAAAACTGAAAAGGAACATGTGATTTTCTTTTTTAAACTGATAATTTTAAATTTTGAAAATAAATTTTTTTCTCTTTTAATTGCTGTCTTAATTGATTTTCTTTTTGCTGAGACAAAATACTCAACACCCAAAGTTAAAAGAGGAGAAGTTTTTTTTTAAATTCATAGTTTACCAAGGTTTCAGTCCATATTCAGCTGGCTCCAAGGCAGGGTAGCATGGCTCAGGGGCATGGCAGAGGAGAAACAGTCCACAGCGTAGCAGTCAGGAAACAGTGAGGTAGCAAACCCTCCAGTTCTTTTTTTCCCATTCAGGCTACAAGATTTTGGAGCTATCATCCATACTCAAAGTGGGGGTTCCTATTGCATTCAAATTATGATAAAACAATAGAGTAATCTAGTACCATACAGGCTAATCTCAGTATCAGTCCTTATCTTAATCTATATTCACACACCCCAGTTCCAGCCTATATGAAAGTCCATCATTTAAAGCATGAGACTTTGGGGGAACAGCTAGATACAAGTCATAATATTCCATCATTAGACCCCAAAATTGCATCCTTTTATGGAAAAGGCATTTAGTCAATATCTAAGTATTTCCAAAGTCCTGACAGTTTAAAAGTCCATGTCCAGTGTCACTTCTGAGAAGATAGACAAACTTAGCCATGAACTCCTGTACAGATGAAAAAAGGAAAGTTAAACACTTCCAAAAAACAAGGGCACAAAATAAACATTCTAAAAATTACAAACAGGGAAACAGAAATGGGACTTAAGCAAGCTCCAAATCCATCAGAACAAACATTAAATTCTGTTTTTCCACATCCAGTATCAAGGGAATCTGTGGGAAGCTGTGGAAAAGACTTGTGTAGGTCTGTCCCCATGATGTTGCTGGCAGCTGTAGCTCTCATAGCTTCTTTTGGGCTGGTTTTTCTCACTTCTTGCTGTTTTTTCCGGTGATTCTTGTTCCTGGCTTTTCCAACCTTCTGGGGTTTTCACTGGACTTCACTGCACTGCACTTCAGCTTCACATTCATAGATTCACACTATGGTTTCAAGATCACACTGCCTGGCCTCCAAGATCTTCTGAAATCTAGGTAGAAGCCTTCCTGACCCCACAAGTCTTATATTCTATATGCACTTTATGTGGCAGCAAACAGAAACACCGAACTGTCACCCAGGATTTGGAGGCAGATTTAGTTAGCATTGATTGACCTAACTGGAATTTCATTTCCAAGTGTTGGGCACCAATCTCTGGTAGTCTGGGGCTTATATGGGGTATGAAAGTGGGAAGAACAGAATCAGAGTATTAGGTGTTTATTGATTGGTTACATCTTATGTCATTATTACAGATTTGCCTAAGGGAAAACTACCTCACATATGCTGCAAGTATGCGAATTCAAGCTTCAGACAAGCTAGGAGTTACAAAAAACAAGTGCTTGAGATAAGACATGGGTTCAGGTTATGGTCAGTTAGATAAAGGAAATATATATTTGGCTTTGGTGAAAGACAGGAGGATGAATCTGTTCATGGGAGAAGTCAGCTGTAGGACCTCAAAAATTTAACTCTAAAAAGTTAATTCTGTGTTTTCCTCTTCACTAAAACATGCACCATAAGAATGTTGATAAGGTCTGCAGTATTCAGTCTTCCTTCTATTTCTGTAGGATTTTCTTGTAGAGAAACAAGACACTCAGAACTTTTGCTCAGGAAGCAGTTTTATTTCTGCTGACACTGACTCAGCAAATACCTATCCAAAGACTGAGTGCCCAACATGGTGTAGTTGCACAATTTTAGGTAAATTTTTTTTGTCTTTGTCTCCCTTATATGAGACATATACTAACATTTTACAGTCTGGCTGAGTAAACATTGACATTCTACAGTCTGATCAGGAATGATACATGTTACAGAGATACATGAGAGCTGCCTGTGGGTACACAGAGGCTGATGTCACTACCTTGTAAAATGTACCCACCCAGACACGTCCAGAGGGGCCCTAACACACTATCTTGGCTATAGGAGTTGAGTACCTGGATTGATGAGCATTATGAACTCAGTCCACAGATAGAAATTTTCTAGTCCACTGTGATTCTAGAACATGGTACTCTGGAACTCTCCTCTCAAAGCAAAGTCTTTCACTTTTGAAATTTTGAGGTTGCAAATGGTAAAATACTGTTGGTTCTTGTGATGCCCTCAGGTCATCATTTCTATTATGCCCTTCTGATATAAGTGGCATTTTATTGCTAACTTCTTCAGCAATTAAGTTTTCCTCTGTTCTATTTTGCAGGCCACGACTTTAGTGAAGCTTCCTTTCTGGTCAAACTGAAAATGTTTTAGATCATTCTACTGGGCTCTTTGCTCTTGATTCTTAACTTAAATCTGTCTAAAAGCCCCCAACAGAATACATACCACCATCTATCAACATTAGACTGTCTTAAAATTTCTTCTGCAACATTAGTTAGTGTGCTTCCTTTAATAACAGCCTCAGACAAAGTCTTTGGACAAGAGAAAAATCCAGACACATTTTCTTTGACAAATCATAGTTTATACTGTCTGAAATCCAACAGTTGATGCAGTCCTTGTTTCTACCTCAAAGTTTTTGAGCCAAGTCTTTGCTGGATATATTTTTATCAGCATTATGATCTTTTGAGTGTGGATCATACTCCCCCACCAAGTGCAGTTTACAACATTCCAGGACTGCTTCTTCGTCCAACATCTCCAAAATTTTCTAAACTTTCCACAAGTCAATTCCACAGGTCCCTGACCCACATGACCAGGTAACGTCACAGCAATGACCCTATTCCCAGTACTAACATCTGCCCTAGTTATTGTTTTGTTGTTGAAACAAAATAACATACATCCAAATTTAAAGGACAAAAGATGTATTTCAGTTCACAGCTTATAGAGGTTTCAGACCATAATTTTCTCCAAGGCAGGATAACATGGCACAGAGATATGGAACAGGAAAAACAGTCCATGACAAGACAACCAGGGAAGAGTAAAGAGCAAACTTTCTTTTCCGTTTTATCCAAACTAGGCTACAAACATTTTGGGTGGCACCACCTACACCCAGGTTGGGGCTTTCCATTACCAACACCCAGAACTATAATTTAAAAAATCAGTGGACTAATCCAGGATCAGACTTCACTGTGCTCAGTATCATACTCTTAATCAACATTTACACACCCTAGATCCAACCATCTTGAAAAAGCCCCACTATATTCCCATGAGGATTTCGGGAGACAGGTAGATACAAACTGTGACAATAGCTTGTGATATATAGAAAAAAACTGTGACTTTAATAGAGTAGTTACACACTGTGAATGATTTTTTCTATTTTAGTAACATATTGGTATTTTGTATTTGACACAATTAATGAGCTAGAACTGATATGGTATTATTAACTAAGGTCCATGCTTTCTCTAAATTTACTTAGTTTTCACCTATTTTCATTTTCCTATTCCTGGCTTTCTACTCATTGAATTTAGATTTCTGGTAATAACAATTGCTTCTTCACTTTTGGAAACATTGATAATCTTGAGAAGTCCTACTGATTCAGTACTGCATAATGCCCTTCAATTGATATTTGCCTAGTCTTTTTCTAGTAGGTGAACCAGGATAAAGTGTGACACACACAAGAAGTAAAACTTTTATCTAGCTATATGAAATGTATATGTTACTGACATGATATTACAGATGGTATTACTCTTGATCACCTAAAAGGAGTGTTATTTCAGTTTTCTCCACCAAAGAAATTATTTTACTGCTTTTCTTACTGAATGTTTTGGAAAGGAATCTTTAACAAATCCCACCTTGAAAGATAATTTTACCTCTTGAAGTTCGAATACTTGTATTTCTTTTTAATTATAAAAACAATAATAACGTAGAAAATGTCTCATACATAAAAATTCAATGTTATAAAAATAAGTTCTTCATAATCCTATACACACATATTACATAATATCAATGATTTCAAAGTGTGAGTTGCATCACAGGTGACATAACATTGACTACATTGGAAGCTTATTGCCTATTTTCTTACAAATTTGTGAGAAAATCAGGAAAATATTTTGGTGCCAATCTGTTATTTGCAATTGTCTGACTTATCATTTTTAGAATAATTGGAACAGTAGATAGCTCAAAAGATTATAGATCAAAAAGACAGTAATTTCTTTTCATCATATTTTAGGGATATGCATATCTTTTTCACTTCTATTGGTTTTTAAACTATAAAAATAAAATGTCTGTTTAAATAAATGCTGTAAAATTGAAAAATAAATCATTTGGAAACATTAAATAAGTCATAATATATGTTACATATCTGGCAAATATATGGATTACAGATATTTCAGAAACATTAATTTAACATAAAATTTATAAAATAGCTATAAACTATAACTAGTGCTCAGATATGACTTAAACGATATAATTTAGAAGTATTTTTCCAATCATGTCTGCCTGTATACCAATTACATTAAGAAGTACCATAAAACTCAGGGCACATAAAACTCTTTTTAGTGATCATTTTCCATTTCTTCATTTCTACATCCAGATCACATAAAAAGGATCTGTATTATTACTCATTATGCCACATCTCTTCACCATGGCTGTTTGTGTTTAAGCCATTCAGATCTTGACTCAAGTGGTTTCTTGAAATTGTTTATTTCTGGTTACACTGATACTCCTGGGGTTATGTCATCCATTGTGTACCTAATAATTCTGCCTTCTAACTACATTTTCTCAGAAGTTGTTATTCAATTTTGCTGATAGCTACTGTGAAGATACATTTTGTTCAGTGTATTCAAGAATAAGTAAAACATTATTTTTGTTTGGTACTGGAGATTGAACCTAGAATCATCACAATAGGCTATATCTCCAGTTCATTTTCTTTTGTATTTTGACATGGGGTCTTGCTCAGTCATTAAGATTTGCCTTGAACTTGCAATCTTTCTTTCTCTGACTTCTGGAGTGACACCATTCTAGGTTACAAGATGATTTTAAATTAAAATGTCAGGTTAAACCAGGCGTGGTGGCGCACGCCTTTAATCCCAGCACTTGGGAGGCTGAGGTGGGAGGAGCGCTGTGAGTTCGAGGTCAGTTTGGGCTACAAGGTGAGCAAGGCGGGCCTGAATCACATAGTGTGACCCTGTCTCAAAAAACTAGGGCCAGGAGTTTGGCTCAGTGACTTAAGTGCCTGCCTGGCAGGCATGAGGTTATGAGTTCGATCCCCAGTACCACAAAAATAAATAAATAAATAAATAAATGAAAAATAAAACTAAAAGCATCAGGTTAAAATATAGCCTATGAAGTCTTCACTGAATAAGTGTAGAATCCATCTTCCAGGGATAAATATAATAAACCTGTAGTTTTTCATCTAATTACTCATATTAAGATGCAAGGAATTTTATATAATTTTTAATATATTGACTGACTTGTACTTAAAAGATTTTTAAATCATTAGTCTGGAAGTTTAGAGCAAATTATAGATATTGACATGACCAAATAAATGTTATCAATGTATTAACCAAACATTGTCATTTCTTTTTCCTCTGTATTTCCATGAACAAGTTCATGAGTGTTTTATGGAAATGAGGATGGATTTTAGAATAAGAAGCAGAACTAAGAAAGAGATTAAATTTACATAAGAAAAATTATAGAAATTTGACCTGAAGAGAAGTATGAATTTAGCACTAGAAAAAAAGTATAAACTATGCATACAGCTGAAGAATAGAAATGGCTAAACGATTGGAAGAATCAGAGAGAATTGGGGATCAAGGCAAGAACTGATCTTCAAAAAAGTGGATTTTAGAGATATTTACTATTGAAATCTGTTACTAGCTATCTTCTTCTGTGTCTTCATAAACTCTCAGTACAGATATGGGAATTTTTCTAAGTTCTCATATTTAGATGTGAGTTGAATTTGAAAATCACCTAATACTGAGTATTTTCTATTTTCAAAACAAAAGGTACAATTTCACTAAAGTTACTTTATAGCCATATTTCTATATTTTTATTTTGACATATGCACTCCAATCTGTACTTTAACAAGTTAAACAAAATGAAATTGTAGTATCCAACACATATCCTTAAGGTTCTGTGATTTATTAATGTCAATATTTTAAATCTGATCGATTATTGATAGGGAATCAGCCTCAGACCAGAAGTTCTACTGTCCTCTCATTGCTGAGATAAAATATTCATCATCCAAAGTAAAAGGTAAAAATAGAATCATTTAGCTTACAGTTTGTAGAGGTTTCTGTACAGAATCAGTTGCCACCAAGTTAGGGTGGTATGGCAAAGGAACAACAGCTCATGGTGGTTGAAAATAGCAAAAGCAGCAACAACAACAACAAAAAATAGGGACAAGCAAGCCTCTTTTCCTCCCTTATATTGTAAGCAGGCTAACTGCCCTATTTTGGGTCCACTACACCATAGGATATAGAACTGCTTACTAACTAAGTTAACCTTCTCAACTTCTCAAATTGACAAAATGTGTCAACTATTACAAGCAATCTCTGGGTTTAGTCATTATTTTTCTGTAATTTTAGGGATTAGTCTTATCTATTGTACAATACTTAGTCTATTAAAATTAGTATGTTCTATTTTGGATTAATTTGAATTATAGCATGTGTATTATACATTTTCTTAATAAAAACATTTTCTGAACTTCAATACAGTCTAACAATACTAGAGCTTGATTCTTAAACTTTATTGTAATGACTATTTATAGGTGCATTTTGTATGGTAAGTTCTATATTGTATGTAGTTTTCTTGCTGTGAAAATGTGTTTGAATTTTTGTTGTAGTTATTATAGTAACCAATTATTTATAAGTAGGTGTCAAAAACAAATGTTTCTAATGACTTACTATTAAAGTAATATATTGGAATATGAAAACAGGCACTAAAATTGATTAATTTACTTTGCTATACGTTTTTTATTATACCTATGAATTCTATAAATAATAATCACTAATACTGAAAAGCAATTTAATAGTTTGAAAATAATGTCATACTAAGATAAGCTTACATTGGAAATAAACAATGAAAAATAGGTTCTAAATTATTCATATTAATAAGTACACATAAATTTATTTTTAAAAAGGCAAAGCAAAAATTTGAAATGAAAGTGAGATTAATGTGGAATAAAAATTTGGAAGATGCATATATATGTGTGTTATGTTTTTACATTCATATATTCACTCACATACACATTTTCACAGATGCACATTTCTAGGCATTATGTTGTAGTAGAGGAAGTGCCTGAGTTTCAAATCTAACATATGTTAGTTGGGCAATGTAGTTAACATGACTTGATCTTATGGTCGAACTTGATAGTTTTCATATATTTAGAAGGCTTCAGAATCAAAAAGGAAACATTTTCATGTATTTCTTTTAAAATATTGTTTCTATTTTTTCAGTCCCACCTTGGATTCAGAGAGTGTCATTTCACCTTACTTTTGCATTTCCCTCTTTCAGCCCCGTTTTACAGCTAGATTTATTCCATTGCATGAGTTTTCTTCCATCATTTGCCTTTTTTTATCCTTTACTGTTTCATGCACTCCCAATTCAATAATGTTCTTCACCATACTTTTACTACAAACTCGACAAAATTATTTTGAAAAAAATACACATCTAGTAAAATGTCGTTCAAGATATAAAAAAAAAATCTCATGAATCTCAAGAATATGAAAACTAATACTCTTTAAAATGACAGAAAAGCTGGGCATGGTGGCGCACGCCTTTAATCCCAGCACTCGGGAGGCTGAGGTAGGAGGAGCGTTGTGAGTTCGAGGCCGGCTTGGGCTACAACGCAAGCGCAAGGCCGACCTGAGCTACACAGTGCGACCCTGCCTCAAAAAACCAGGACTGGGAGTTTGGTTCAGCGGCTTACACGCCTGCCTGACAGGCACGAAGTTGTGAGTTCAATCCCCGGTGCCGCAAAAAATAAATAAATAAATAAATGAGAGAAAAAAAAAAAAACATTGACAATTCACCAAAGAAGATACACAATTGGCAAATAAGCAAATAAAATGTCATCAACATTACATAGGGGCTTGAAAATTTAAACAATGAAATAGCACTGAGTGCTTTCAGGATGGCAAAAGTCACAATACTAAAAACAACAAATATTGATGAGAATGTAGGGTAAGAAGAACTGTTATTCATCTACTGGTGAAAAAGCAATATGGTACAGTCATTTTAGAAAACAATTCAGCAGCTACTCAAAAATCAAACATATCCAACCACGCAATGCAACCATATATAACTGAGTGTTTCCCAAACTTCAGTGGAAATTAATGTCACCCAAAAATCTGGACATGGATATGTACACTGATTAAAATTTCTCACTCAGAAGTAATCTATATGTTGTTCAGTACATTAATAGATAACCTGTACTACAGCCAGGAATTAGAATACTATTCAATGTTAACCAGAAATGAGATATCAAGTCATAAATAGGCATACTGTGTTATCTGAACTGTACAGTATTCATGAAAAGGCAAACTTCAGAGTCATGAAAAGCATCAGTATTTTGAGAAGTCTCCACAATGATTTCCACAGTGGTTGCACCAATCTGCACTCCCACCAACAGTGGAGAAGGGTTACTTTTTCCATGCAACCCCACAAGCATTTGCTATAGGTTGACTTCTTGATAATAGCCATTTTTTCTGGAGTGAGATGAAATCTCAGCATTGTTTTAATTTGAATCTATTAAATGACCAGTGTTGAACATTTTTTCATGTATTTATTTGCCATTTATACTTTTTTAATCTAAGAAGTGTCTATTCATTACAAATGCCCATTTT
Source organism: Dasyprocta punctata (assembly GCA_004363535.1). Classification (NCBI taxonomy): domain Eukaryota; kingdom Metazoa; phylum Chordata; class Mammalia; order Rodentia; family Dasyproctidae; genus Dasyprocta; species Dasyprocta punctata. The sequence continues at coordinate 7,390 of RJWM01028186.1, read as the reverse complement.
TGGATTGATTCTTTAAATTTGACAAGTCTGATTTTTTTAACTCTTTGTATATTCTAAATAGTTGTCCTTTGTCTAAGAAATAGTTAGCAAATTATTTCCCACTCTGTGACTTGTTTCTTAACTGTTGGCAATTTTTTTGCTGAGTAAAAGATTTTTAATAATATGAGATCCCAATTGCTTAGTTTTTATAATATTTCCTGTGTGATTAAGGTTTTGTTCATAAAGTCTTTGCCTACAAGTATGTCTTCAAGAGTCCCATGTATTCTGTCTTCCAATAGATTTAGTGTTTCAGGTTTTTTTTGAAAGATAGTGTTTCAGTTTTAATATTTCAAACTTTGATCCATTTCATTTTAGTTTAGTGCATGGTGAGAGATATGGGTCTAGTTTTAGTATTTGGAATGTGAAAAGCCAGTTTTTCCAACATCATTTATTAAAGAAGCTGTCTTCCATTTGATCCAGTTATTCCACTTCTTGGTATCTTCCTGAAAGACATAAAAGTATCATACCAGGGTGATACATACATACCTGTATTTACAGTGGCAAAGTTTGTAATAGTTAAATCTTAGAAACAGCCCAAATGCCTATCAAATCATGAATGAATAAATGAGATGTGTTTTTTTAATATAATGGAACACTGCTTTGCCATAAACAAGGGTAAACTTGTGACATTTCTAGGTAAGTGGATGCACCATGATACCATACTGTTAAGTAAACTACATCAGACAAACACACACATATCATGTTTGTCATGGTTTGTGTTTAAGTGGTCCCCCAAGCCTCATGCAGTCATGGAGGTGGCTGAATCTAGCACTTGCGATTGGTTCATTGTCTAGTACTGGGATTGGTGATGTGAGTGCTGCACTTGTCCAGGTGTGGAACTGACATACTATATAAAGAGGGAAGAAGGTACTTTTTCTCTGTATTTCACCCTTTTCATTCTTGTTGTTTGTGGCCACCATGAACAACTGCCCCTCAGCCACAACCTCCTGTTTTGGAGCAGCTGAGTACGGAATGAAACCTCCAAAACTGTAAGATAAATGAGCCTTTCCTTCCTTCATTTTGGGTGTCAGGTATTTTGTCTCAACAATGAGAGAAACGTAACTATGACAGAATTTGGTACCAGAGGAGTAGGATCATTGGTGTGATTAAACACGATCATGTAGTTCAAGAGTCTTTGGAAATGGCTTGTGGGAAGAGTTTGGAAAGGCTCAGAGGTGTTGCCTGAATGCATAGAGCTGGGACAGCATAGGCTGTTCTGTTGGGGAGATTCTGGTCAGAACTCAGGAGACCAGAAGGTGAATAGAAAGTCTGCCAGTAAAGACAAGGCTCAGGAGGTTTCTGCTGGGAGGAAGGACTGCATTTGTTGTAGGACTCCACATGATGTGTTTTATGACTTGGCAGAAAGTTTGTTTGCATTCTGCTCATGTCCAGATACTTTGCCTGAGACTGAGATTAAGGGTGGTAGACTGGTTAATCTGGCAAATCTGGCAAAAGAAATTTCAAGGCAGTTGAATGTTGAGGCAGTGTCATGGCTATTGTTAGGGGCTTTTAGTCAGATTTATGTTGCGAATCAAGAGCAAAGAGCTCAGCATGGTGATTTAAGACATTGTGAGTTTGATCAGAAACCTGTGGACCATAAAAATAAAGCTGAGATTCTGATTGCTGAGAAGAAACAGGAAAAAAAAAAAAAGATGGCCTGCTGGCATCACAGGAAGAGGAAGTGGGTCTCCAACTTTTGCAGCCTCAATACTACAAAAGGAAAATATTTTGCTTAGAGGAGAAACCCACAGAGCACCATGTTCCCAAATGGCGGCAGAGGCCACAGGAACTTCCAAAATGGCAGTGACATAGAAAATCTGTTCCTCACAATCAGGTTCGGAGTGCCCAGTGATTCAGGCACTCCACCCCTACAGCCAAGAGAGAGGAAAGCCTTACTACTGCTCTATCTGGCAGCAGACTTCGGCAGCATCTGAGTGGTGCTAGTTATAGACACATGGAGAATACACACATTCTGAGGTTAAGACAGCTTCCACCCCAGAGAGCAGAGGAAGTCAGGCAATGCGCCCCTGAGAGGGGAGTGTGTGAAGCTGTGAGTGTGAAACCAAGGGTACAATGGAGAACCCAGAAGTTGAAAAAACTAGAAGCATGGATTGTCTAAGGAAACCTGCAAGGAGAGAACAAAGTTAGCTCAAAAGAGAAACCATGGGGACTAAAACCACCAGAAGTGTCACAGGGGTGAAGTCACCTAGGCCTTTTGGAGCTCACAACCAGATTGCTTCAGATGCTGAATATGGAACTCCAGGATGTAATGTTTGCCCAGCTGGATTTTGGACTTCCTTTGGTCCCATTCCTTTGTATCCTCCTGTTTGTAACCTTTGAAATTTTAATGTTTATCTTGTGTCATTAAATGTTGAAAGTGTTTAAGTTTGTTTTCATTTGTACAAGGACTTGCAGCTAAGAGTTTACCTTAGATCTCAGAGAAAACTCAGGACTTAGACTTTTCAGCAATGCTGAAACTGTTAGGACATTGGCAACTCTTGGAGATGGACTAAATATCTTTGGCATAAATAATGTACATGAGTCTTTGGGGAACCAGGGATGCAATGTTATGGCTTGTGTCCAGGTGCCCCCCCCCCAAGCCTTGTGTAGTCATGGAGGTGGCTGAATCTAGCATTTGTGATTGTTTTGTTGTCTAGTACTGGGACTGGTGGTATGAGTGTTGCAACTGCCTAGGGGTGTAGCTGACATACTATATAAGGAAGAAAGATGGTGTGTTTCCTCTCTCTTTTGCCCTTTTCCTTCTTGTTGCTTGTGGCCACTATGAGTGGCTACCCCTCAGCCACACCACTCTGACTTGGAGCCAGTTGTTTGGACTGAAACCTCCAAAACTGTAAGATAAATAAACCTTTCCTTCCTTCATTTTGGGTTTTGGGTATTTTGTCTCAACAACAAGAGAAAAGTGACCAAGACAATGTTGCTTCTCTCATGAGAGAAAACTTGTAAACAAGGATCAAAACATATGATAGAAACTGTGAAATAGAAAATGTTTAAATGTGAAGGGGAACCAGGGAGGGGAGAGGGAGAATGGAAGGAAAAGAAAAGAAAGAAAAGAAGGAAAAAGTGGAAAAAATCTTTTGTAAATAAGGAAGGTAAGAGGAGTTGGAGGGACAGGGAATGGAAAAAAAAAGAAGCAAGATATATCATGTACAGGTACAAATTCCCTGTGGTAAAAGTGATCATAATATATACCTAAACTGGCCAATAAACATACTTAATTAAAAAGAGCAGCAGCAGCAGCAGCAGCAGCAACAACAACAACAACAACAACTGTGCTAGACTGGCCAGGCCCAAGAAATCTCCTAAATGAGAGGATGTTGAATGTCTCAAATAAAAGAGACAAGTGGTATGGGATTTGAGGCTCCAGATAGATCAAAACTCTCAGGGAAAAGAGACTCTGCAAGTGAAAAAAAATGACTTCTCTGGCTAGCCTATATTCAGTCCACTAAAATGCTTTATACCCAGATATAAGATCAAACACATGATTCCTCCTGGTAGTATATTCCACACTTTTCTTGTTCAACCCACAGTTCTGATCAAGGAGAACATGACATTATTTTGGATTGCCAAAGAGTTAATGCAATCTGTGAAAGGTGATGAATGTATCTGAAATCTAGTGACACCACTAAGCCTGTAAATAGAGGTCAATTGAAATAGTTATAGATTTCAGATTATAAAAGATTGATTTTTATGTATATGGTATATTTGCATGCACAAACAAGTCACATATATTATTCTAAGAGATAATTATCTACGATTTCCTCACCATGTTTTAACAACCTTAAACTACAAGTTTTAAAATATGACCCCATTAGAACACTGCATGCATGCACACACACACACACTCAGAAAACCACACAAAAACACACAAACATACACACAGACCCATGTATACACTCACAAACTAAAAGTTTTATTTTGTTTATTCTTGGCATAACAGATGGGAACACATTTATGAATAGATTTAATTTTTTATCAAATTAATTCTGTCCACAAAAACATATTATTACTTACATTCTTGACTATTTAGAATTGTTTTCGTTTTTGCTTTGTTTTTTTTTTTTTTTGAGATAGTGTCTCACTATTTATCACATGCTGACCTTGAACTTATGAGGATAGTCCTATCTTAGCCTCCTGAATGCTGGAATTCCTGGCATGATCCACCTTGCTCAACTTGGACTATTTAGACTGTTGGAAAAAATTGAATCAATAGTCAATTACTGAATTCACAACCTTGTCCATACCTTTTTTGGTTTATAAAATTGAAAAAAAATCCCTGAATTGGGTAGACTTTAAAGTATTAGATATATTGAGCTTTGCTGTTCAATGAGTACAAGTTCTTCCCCTAGTAGTCATGTTACATTGCGTCCTAATGTCTTAATGCTGTGGTCAGTTGTATAAAAGAAGAAATGATAAGGCAGAATTTTTCTAAATCAACGTCTACTAAGAATGTGCTGACAAGTGATTTAAAGCACATAACCAGAGATAACCTTGAGAATACTGTAATTATTGATTTTGAGGATACAACAAACTTTTAGTGAGCAAATTCAAATCGACAATTTTCCCCTCACATGCACACAGAGGCACACGGTCACAGATGGTCCAACACACAGGCACACTCCCTACACCCATATCTCTGTCCATGAGCCCATAAATATATCTGAGTTGATGTATAATTGATCCTCTTTATACTTTTAGCTACTCTTTAAAGAGTAGCCATGATACCTACTGGAGACAACCATGGAACATTTTCTAATACTGAAAAACCTGTAGAATGGAGTATGTCAATGGAATTCTGTAGCTATTCATGTATGACTTATGAATTGTAACATTTTGTATAATCGTGAGTTTCTGTGCAGTTATGTGTGCTTTCAAATTAATTAAACAAAACTGATTTTTTCAGTTTCATTGGAGATGCTGTGATCTCTTAAATATTTTAAATACCAGTTTTTTATAAAAATTGTAACAACAAAAAATACTAACAAAAGTATAGTATACCAAAATAATAATAATTATTTTCATTGGTGAGTCCTTAGTGTATTTTATGTAATATGAAGATGGCTTTATACACATTGTCTTTTTTAATTCTTATAGCAAACTAGTGAAAGGTTTTAACATTAAGAAACTCATTTTCAGAGAGATAAAATACCTTCCTTAAAGACTCTTGCCAATTAGTGGCAGTAACAAGATTACACAAAGGTTGACTTGCCTGCAGATTGTTTCCTGAGCACACAGTACCAATAATTTAAGATATTGGTATTAAGGTATTAAGATGACTGAATAACTCACATAATTTAATGTATTGTCTTTTGCAGAACAGATGATAGCATCAAGTATGACAGTTATTTATATTTAGTTGAGAGTAAAAAAGTTTTATTTAGCTCATCAGAGAATATGTAGCAGTGGTCTTCTTCAGTATATATGATCAAATGTCAACATTAGTATAATGTCTTTATGATTAAATATATATGTGTATATAATTTTAAGACAGAATTAGTTAGAATATAGTATGAATGTCTGTCAAATAAGGGGGATTTCTTTTTTCAACACCAGGTATCGATCTCATGACCTTGTGCTTGCCAGGCAGGCAGTTACACCACTAAGCTAAATCCCCACCCAAGAGAGAATTCTTTTAAAGTGCATGGAAGTGATGTTATTGGCCACTTTTTCCACGTTTTTAATTTAGGTGTGAATGGATTATTTCAGAAGCACTAGAATCTATTCCAAAATCAGACTTTTGCTCTATTGCTTTGCTTATAATACTAAAATACTTTAAAAATTCATCTTTCTTAAGCATAAGGAGTAAAAGTTTAGGGCCACGAGATCACATGATCACTTTTTCCTTTTTTCTTTCTGGTGTGTAGGAAAGACTGCTTTTATACATAATCCTCTACTCCCTCTTCCTTTTCCTCTCTTAGTCCCTCCTATGTCCTAGTTTCTGTCTCTCTTTCTTTCTCTATTTCTCTCTCTCTTGTCTCTCCTCTTATCACATTATATTTCATTGCAACATGTAAAGATAAGCTTTTACTCTTTTAACAACTGTATAGAAGCTTGAATTGAATGTGTATCATCTTCCTCTTAAGCTATCGGTATCTAAATATTATATTTATTAATACAAGCACTAAGTGCTTTGGAGAATTACTTTACCTATTCAACTTTTATAAATACCCTCTGTCACTGATGCTTGCTACATTTCAAAATTTTTCTTACTGTAAGACATAAAATAATATACTAACTAAATACGATTAAGTTTTAGTTTCATTTTCTAGATACATTGTGAGATATGGCATACACACAATCTGTTTACAGTTGAGAAAATGGAAACCAGCTACAAAACACTATGGAAAGTGTAACAAGGTGACAAAACTCAGTGTAATATTTTGATAACTTTATCTACCATTGTTTCAAGGATGATTAAGATGGTATACAGTTTTAAGATCCTACATTTCTATAAAAAATTCAATAATTCATTGTGAACATAAACACAACTAAAATGGTATTTATATATATGAAAACATCATAAATTGTCTGAAAGACTTACTGAAATGCAGTGCTGGGTTCAGCAGTTATTTAGCTGCACAGAATGGATTTAATGGAAAACAGATGTCTTCTTACATTTTAGTGCAGATGTGTATGCAATGAGCTTATATGTGAATGCATATAATTTCTTGAATTTTTCTATGTAGAATAAAATTTTAATCTTACATATTTATACTGTGTGCATAGTGCCATTCTAAATATTGTAGAATATTTCCAATGCCACATTCTAAAGAAAGACAATGATTGCTCTATTTATTGAAAAATTAAAATCATTGAGTAGTAGACAAAAGAATATTTGGCTAATTGGGAAGAAATAAAACAAGCACCAAAGCAGACAGTGTATTTCTCTCCTAGAGAGCATTTATTGAAGACCCCTTGTCAGGGCTTGTATAGGCAAGTGTCATGTGACTGTGGTGGCAACAGGGAAAACACTTCATCCACAGCAGTGGCAGAGAAAGGCAATTTCTGCAATTATTCTAGAAAATCCAAAAAGCATTTGGTTCTATCTGTCCAGGCTCAGATGTAATTTATGATATCCATTACATGTAATAATTTGCATCAGCAGTACAAAGAGTGAAATTACTCAGTCAGGTTGTAAATAGTGAAGATGTGACAACAAGTACATTGGAGGATAGAGTTTGTCATTGAAGGTGAGGGTCAAAAAAGGATCTGGGCAAGGGTAAATACATTAGAAAAGGAAGCATGATTGCTGAGATAAATTACATGTCTTTTACACAAAACTCTAATCTTCCAGGATCTCCACTGCTAATGTATCATTTATATCAAATGCAGG